>PVJD01009517.1:9720-61988 GCA_004026545.1 Mormoops blainvillei
TGCACAGTCCAGGATCTCTGGGCTCCAGGCTACTAATCTCACCCAAGGTCCCCATGCCAGACCCAAGGCTTGAAAGGCTGGGTGAGGAAACGTCTAGCTCACCAGAAGTTGTGCCCGTTACCACTTGGGACCTTTGGCCAGCAAGCGCAGAAATTACCCGGGTAGGTGACGAGCTGTGGCTCACACCCGAAGTCAAAACCTCGCTTTTCCCAGGCCCCTGAGTGACCAGGCAAAGGCTGGATGATTTCCTGCAGGCGTTTGTGTTTTCGATGCTCAGGAAGCAGGAGCCGGATGAAGGACACTTAAGTCCATAGAGAAGGCCGAGGGCACCCAGATAGATGCAGGTTGGCCCTGGAAAGCAAGTCCGTGGGGGCGGGGAGGGGAGTGCGCGCCGTAAACCCCGGGGAAACGCCGGGCCTGCCGGCTGATGAATAGACAATGGTGTCTCTGGGACAAAGAACAACAATAAGGCCTTTGCACGTATAAATCGCGAGCCCTCGGCTGCCTCCGGGACCCAAGCGGGAGGCGGTGTGCGGCCGAGCGCGGCGGGCTCAGCACCTCTCAGGTAGGGCCACGCAGCTGGACGCCGCCGAGTCGCACCGCGCGCCAGGGGGGCCGACTGGGCGGCGGCGCTGCGTCTCCGGATACTTTTCTCGTCTCCTCCCTGTCCCTGAGCCAGCAGGGTGTTCTAAGGGTCCGAGCTGCGAGGTCGAAGGTCGGGGGCAGAATGGAAGAGGTGGGGAGGAAGGAGTGGCCCGGTAGATAGCGACCTCCCGCTCCGCGGACGCCGCCACCCAGCACCCCCCGCCCCACCCCGGGAAGTCCACTCAGGGTCCGAGCCCCTCGTCCCGAGCCCTGGCCCTGTGCAGCAGCGGCTTCTCCCGCCGGGGCTGAAAAAAGGCCACGGCGAGCTGGGTTCTGGGGACTCTTGTTCCGAAACAGAGTGGGAGGCGTGCGTTCTGTTTCTACTGCCTCTCCCACTCTCTCCGCCCGCATCCCTCCACAGTCCACCGATTCCTCCAGGTCGCCCACGAACCCCACCCTGGCAGCCGGCGACTCCTCGACCGTAACCTTGTTCCCGCTTGGCTCCGCCTGGGGTTTGCACAGGCAAAGCAGGAAATGTGCTGTTCCCGGTCCACTTCCCTGCTCAGAAACTTCTCCGCGGGGGTGTTTCTTAGATGCCCGCCCCACAGCCCCCGCTGTGGTCCCGGGTAGAAGTGTGTGCACCTTCTCTTTATTTTCTGATTTAGGGTACCTCAGACTCCCGGGATAGGGGAGCCTTGGGGGTAAGGGAGAGGCAACCAGCTCATTCCCTAAGACAAATCACACACACCGCCCACACCGTCCTGCCCACTCCCTTCACAGCTGCCTCGCCACTTTCAGTGAATTTCAGTAGGGCCATGGCGTCCGTGCACCCGCTCCTGCTGACCCCCTACTCCCACCACATTCACATCTTAAAGCAGCCCCAGGCTTTCGTTGCAGAGTTCTGTCTTCAACTGACCAGACAGCCTTATCAGCAGTATATCCACTTGCACTCCCACCCAAAGGAGAGCAGACACGGCCCCTGCCTCGGAGGAATGTGCAATGCAGTCTTCCTCCCTGATTTGTTCATTTCCAACTGGGTGTTCTAAGGACCTGTTCTACCGTAATAATTTTTTTCTGGCATGTAAAGGTGATGCTGATATCAGATTGCCAAGCGGTTTGAGATTTTTTTTTTTTTTCTAGTAGAGGTAATAGGTTGTCTTGACAGCCCCAAAACTCTGGCTTGCCAAGTTTCCCAACTCGGCAGGGTTGGATTTTGTCAGGTAGCTCTTTAGGGCAAGGTGTGCACTCTGTGATCATGAAAGCGTTCAAAGTTAATAGATTATAGGACAGACCACTCCCAACAGCTCTGTGCTGCTTTAACCACAAGCATATAAGATTTTGAAATCATATCTGAGTTGGCTTCCCAATTTTCTAAACAAGGTAGAAAATATGGAAATCTTTGCCGGATTCCTTTGCAGTCAGTCTTCAACCGAACTCCATTACCCAAATTTTCTTCCCTGTCCATTTTTTGGACCTTGCCAGCAACTTTGTAAATACTCTTTAAGAGCAACACAAAGTCTTTGGTCCATTTCATCTTTATATCTCTGGAGCAGTCCTTAAAGACACTATAACAGTTGATCAAGTGATAAGGTCATCTCCAAGGAAAAGCACTAAGAATTATCTCTGTAAACCTCAGCAAAGACTCAGTTTTCACCCCCAGACACATCTGTGCAGGGGATGTGGTCATCTGACTTCAGGCTTGCACTTTCTCTCTCACCCTCTCCTTCACCAGGAGTTCACTCTCCAGTCATTAGGCACCTGAAATCCCACCTCTTCTGAGGATTAACTGAAGTCCTACTGCTTTTATGAACTCATTAAACATGGAAGTCCAGGCCAACAATCTACATGATGGAAAATTTTGCATGTAGATATAATGCATAAGCAAATTTCTATCTTTGGGTGATTTTTTTTTTTAATTGCTGAGAGGGGGAGCGAGGAGAGAGAGGAGAAACATTGATTTGTTCCACTTTTTTATGCATTCTTTGGTTGATTCTTACATGTGCCTTGACCTGGGATCAAACTGCAACCTTGTCATATCCAGATGACGTTCTAACCAGCTGAACTACCTGGCCAGGACTCTGGGGCTTTTGAAAAACCTGAACCTTTAGTATTAATTTCTTTGTAATCATCGAGTGCAGTTTACAAAGTGGTTTTCGCATACCTTAATTCATCTCATCCTCACAACAGCCCTGAAGGTAGGCAGCCTTTGTTATTATCCTCAATTTTTAGAAGAGGAGATTGAGACTGAAAAAGACTGATGACTTGCTCAAGGTCACATGACATAGATGCTTGGACCACTAGTTTGCTCTTGCTGGTAACAGTGGTGGGTCCTGCTTTGAATTTATTTCCATGCCCTCTATAGCTAATGAAGGATATGCTGGGTTTTGTAGGGACTAAACAAAGACAGCGATAGGTAGAGATGTATTAAGGACCCTTAGCACAAAATTTCTCCTGTTGTCCCTAACCAGGTCATTATATCGTATTTAACATCAATGATGCAGGGCTGTAACAAGAAAGCATTTTCATTTAGGAGATCTACAATGAGGTACTTTTATTAGATCACATAATTTAAGCCCTAGATGACATTTCAGTTATTTTGAGTATTATTTCACATAAACGAATTCTAACTGAGCTGAAAATAAAAGAAAACAGTTCAAAATTATACGGGGATAAAGTTTAAATAAAAGGAAGTTGAGGTTCCCAAAGCTCTGTCCCTATAATTCACACTCATTCAAACTGAAAGAGATTGTTAATTATATTGAATTGTTGTGGTCTCATCACACGTTTAAGGTCCATTGATGTTGGTTTCTAGACTTACTGCTGACTAAGTCTTTCAGGCACAAAAATATACACATAACAGCTAGGCAAATTTTCTCCATTCTTACTTTTCTTTGGAAGAGAAATGAGTGGAAATTATCAATTCTAGTTTACAAAGAGTGGGAAACAAAGGCACAAAGCAATTGGTAATTTGCTTAGTGCTTCTAAATCAGTCTAAGAGACAAGATAATAATCTATTCATTTAGTCAACAAATAATTCTCCAGTTTCTTTCTTTAAACCTGAGGCTCCATGCAGCATGGTACATTACTTATGAGCACAAATTTGAGAATTGCACTGCTTGGAATTCAATCCTAGTTCGAGAGATGACTAGCTATGCACCCTTGAACATACTACATAACTTCTCTGTGCTCCCCTGTGTAAAGTGGAGGATAATTTTAGTAATGATCTCAGAGAGTTTTAGGAGGATAACATGAGTTAAGTGTTCATGAACTGCTTAGAATAGGGACTGGCACTAAGTAAGTGCCACCCTGGTGTATAATAATAAACTAAAATTTAAATTAATGCATGTTAGCTTCTGAAGATGTGCCAGATAAACAAATAAGAAAAAGGTACCCTAGTACTGAAGGTAAATGCATTGTAACAACTAAACAAATGTTCTCAAAAAATTAATGAAATTTCTTAATATTGTGGTATCTATTATAACTATTCATAACTAGTGTTGTCATGCTTTAATCAGAATTGTTTAATGCATTGGCAAAAGCTTTTAGACAGGTTTATAAACTATTGTGTATTTTCAAATTGCATTTGAATGTGAACATTTTTACTTTGTTGGTAAAAAATTCTTTGTATTATGCATTTCAGCCTTTTAAATCTCTGTTAAGACTGGCAAGGAAATAAATACACAGAATGTAAAACATTCAGTATTCCATTAGAAAATCTTTACAGTGCAAGGAGACACCTTGCAGTTAGCATTTACCTGTGTAGGACTAGATTCTTTTCCTAAAGGCATAGAGATAAAGTTTAATTTTGATACTATGTCTGGTACACATGTATTTAAAGAAAGAGTAACCCAAGATGTACAAACCTTGCCTAGATCTTTCAGTGTACTATAACAAAAAGACTCTAAACCCTAGCCTTGGTTGTTCAATAACTTGCTACCACGCAAACTGTAGTCACTTAAATTGCCTCATCCTTTTAAAAAGTGATTTTCTTATACAAGAAAGGGAAAAAGACCTAATCTCTTCCTAACTTTTCTAGATAAAGAAGTGAACAAATAATCACAAAGACTTTTGCAAGATAAAAGCACTGAGTAAAAGTTGTGCTAGTGTGTGTGTAAGTATGTGTGTCTGTGGATGTCTGGGTATATATGCATTTAAAGAAAGTTCATTGTACTGAAAAAATAGCAAATTAAGATAAAATGAAAGTAGGGATTGTAAAGAAGACTTTGCTGCTTTGGGTTATAATGGAATGCTTCTGTTGTTAAAGGTTTTATTTATTTTTAGAGAGAGGGGAAGGGAGGGAAAAAGAGAGGAAGAGAAACATCAATATCTGAGAGACACATCCATGGGTTGCCTTTTGCACCTGCCCTGCAACCCAGGCATATGCCTTGACCGGGAATTGAACCGATGACCCTTCAATTCGCAGGCCAGCACTCAATCCACTGAGCCACACCAGTCAGAGCAGTGCTGCTGTTTTTGAAGTGAAGGTTTTTTTTTCTTTTAATTACTGCACAGAATTTTCCACCTTTGATCCAGGGCAAAGCAAATTCTTTTTTTTTTTTTTTCTATTAACTAAGGCTATGAATTTATTGGATAGCCATTATTTTAGTAAAGCTGATAAATTATTTCAGTGGTCATTTTAAAACTGGAATTTGAACAGCAATGGACATTCTTATTATATAACACTTTCCTGGAACTCACCTGACATTCAGGAAATTCTGGGGCTGAAAAAGACTGCATAAACCACTCCCTGCTTTCTAAGTTCTATAAAATTATTCCAGCAAGAGTTTGGGAACACGGAAATGTTTTACATAGGAAATGTCTCACATTAAACTAATATATGAAAACACTTGTTACTTATACAGCTATATAAAGACACAGTTATTCTTATTAAATCATTTATTTTGAAATAATTGCAAACTTACAAGAAAGTTGCAAGGATAGTATGAAGAACTCTATCACCTTCACTGAGACTCTCTTAAGTTGTTAGCATTTTATAACTTTTGCTGCATCTCTATCTAAATAAACAAAAACATTTCCCCTCATTTGCTCTATCTCATTCTAAACATATGTAAATGTATAGGACAATATAAATAAATATATGGCAGTAATATGTACTACATATATTATCATATATTAACATACAAATACATTAAACATACTACATAAATACATAATATATCAACATACCATGTTACATTTTAAAACATATGTATATATGTATGTATGTTTACATTAATCTTTTTTGAACCATTTGAGAGCAAGTCGGGTCACGATGTTCCACTCACTCTAAATACTCCATACGACGCTCTCCCATGTGACTACCAAACAACCAAACGAACCAGGAAATTAACATTACTACCACATATCACTACCATCTAAGTCACATGCCCAATTCAAATTTTGCAAATCACTCCAGCAAACTCTCTTTTTTTCTTTCTGGTCCAACATTGAATCCATGCTCCCACATCGAATTTATTTATCATATGTTTTTAGACGTCCATCTGGAACGGTTTTTCATTTTTCCCGGTCTCTTCTAACCTTTATCATTTTGAAGAGTACAGGACTTATTCCAAATGATGTTCCAGCCAGGTTTATCTGACATTGGCTCATGCACTCTTGGCAGGAAAATTACAGAAATGGTTAGGTGCTCTTCTTGGGGCATGACAAGGGAGGCCAGATGTTAGCCCTTATCACTGGTAAATTAATCTTGATTGCTTGATCAAGTTGATATCTGCCTTTTTCCCTTATGCAATCGATAAGTAATTTTCATAGGGAGAACTTTGCCAGTATGCTAATATCTACTCTTCAGCAAAACTTCATTCACCTACCTCGGCAAAGACCCCTGGCAAATGGTGGCATTCTATCCCAATCATTACTTCTGTATTTATTTATTCATTCTACTATAAGGAAATTTTTCCTTCTTTTCTTTCTTTCTTTCTTTCTTTCTTTATATTAGTATAGACTCATGGATTTCTTCTTTAGTTGATAGTTTGTCATGCCTAACTAATGTCATTTGTTTGGGTGCTCATATTATCACAGACTTAGCCAGCAGGACACCTTTCAAGCTAGTCCCGGTATCCTTTTGATTTGTCCTAATCATTCTTTGACTATTTCCTTACTTTTGGGCATTAATAAGATATTCCAGGCTCATCTTGTACTATTTGTGCCTCAGACCTGATTCAGCCATTTCTCCAAGAAGTCAAGAAGATCTTTTATTGAAGAATGACTCTTAGAAACCAAGATCTGGGTTCTCATTGACACTGGGGTATCGTCGCTTCTACATACTCTCAGCAGACAGAGCTAGTAAACACATGCACACGTGTGCATGTACATATATACACATATATCTATTTCTATATTTGCCTCTAAAAACTATTAAAACTATGAGTTAACTGATGACACCTTCAATTCCAGCATCTCGGGCTCTTGCTAGCCTTCTCCCTTTGCATATTTGTCAATCTCTTTTCCAACAGTAAGAAACTTGGCTCCAGTTACCCTCACTATATCTCCATATTTGCTCACTGTAATCCATCTTCCAGCTACACAAACTGCCTCATCTGGGCGCCCCCATTCTGGGTTTCCAGGCAGGCTGCTAGCTCTGTGCAAATCTCCCCCAGCACTCCATGTTTTCCAATTTCAGAAGAAAGGAAAGGAAATAAATACTTGTTTAAATTTATTTTAAAATTATTTTAAGTAAAATGTGATCATGAAGTTAAAATATCAGTTTTCTTCTTTACTATCTTTACTTACTAGAGACATCCTCAGGAATAAATTTAAAACAAAATCACAAGGCATTATTTTTGTTTGATTTATATTGGATTGCCTATACTTTTGAGACTATAAAATTGTACCTTCAAAACCAAAAAATGTTCCTTGGGTTTCAGTGATGACTAAAGCAAAACTGGAGATTGGCTTGATCTAGTAGGACTTCTTTTACTACAGGTATAACTGAGAAAGGGGAATAAGTATTAAATAATATTTTCCAAAAGTATTCATAGAATTTGTGGCAGCTTTGAGGAAGTACTTCATAAAAATATTACGTCTCCCCTCTGTCAGACACACCCCCACACACATTACTCTCCATGATAGTAAACGAAAAAAATAATGCATAAGAAGTCAGATTTCACAACTTGCCCGAAGTGCAGAGGTTAACCAATCTAATTTATACTGCTTCTATGCATGATCGAATTCCCATGAGTCATTTATATCTGCAGCATGAGAGAGGAAGAAAGTTCAGTGAAACTATATTAAAATGGAGACCAACCACTGACTCTCCAAATCAGGCTCAGCTCCTTCCTGAGCCGCATCTTCCATGACTAGTCTCAGCGTAGCTCAGGAAATGCACTGCTGGCAGCGTCTGCAGCCCAAACAGTGTGCAGGTTCAAGTTCAGCTGCAACAGACGAGCCTGGGGCCCGTCACTCCTAGGCTCTTCTCTCCTTGGCAATTTTTTCTCTCTTTGCAAAACTAAAGGAGAAAAATCTTACTGGTGCCTTACTGCAGAAGGGTGATGATTAAAAATCTCAGAACCAGAAGGAGCAGCTTCTCATTAAGCAAAGGCTATAAGCATGAATGACTTAACATATAGCAATCATACATGTATGCATTAACTGGTATGGTCATTGTATGTAGTGAAACTTAAAAAACAGGTCTAATAGATGAATTTGGTTTTAGAATAGTTTTTCAAATTGAAGCTTTAATTTTTGAGCAGATTAAGTCTCCATTAGTTGAAGGACCTGTGCTAATTTGATTTTGCCAATATTTATTCTATCTAACAAATTAATTATAATAGCTATCTATAGAGATAACTAATATAAATGCTCTTCAACATTTTTGCCTAGCATTTGATTTGGATATATTTTAACAGTGAAACTTTCTGATGCACATACATAGCATATAATCACCAATTCTAGTTCAAATATATGCAAATGTTTTATCCATTATCGTAGGTTATGTGGTCCCACATAAACTGGCTCTTTGTATCTCTCTGCTGTCATCTCTCACTGTTTTCTGCCTCCATTGCTATATTTTAGACAACTGGCCTCTGGTGGTTCCTAGAATAGGCCAACCTCTTTCCCCTGGAAAATCTATGCACTCTTCCTTCTTCATGGAACCAATTGTCCCCAGTATATTTTATGGCTAGCTCCCTCATTCAGCGACACCTGCTCTGAGAGACTGTTCTACCTAAAAGAGACAATGTCTGCCATCTCCCCACAAATTTGTCACTCTCTGGCCCCTCACCTGCTTTATGGTTTCTTAAAGCACTCATTATTAGCAGTCATCACATTTTATATTTGTTTATTGTCCATCCTTCTCCCCATTAAAGGCTAGCTTCCTGAGACATTTTCTGTGATGTGCATTGCTGTATCCCTGTATCTAGAACAGTTACCGACGTGTTCCAATGTCATGGGAACCCAACAAGATTGGTTGAATGAATGAAAAATCACCACAGTCTGAGCTCTTTAAAGGTTTTTGTCCTATGCCCTCAGTTGAACCATAACTTGGGGACACTTATGGCTGCTGTTTGTTTACTATGCGTTTTCATGTCCTTTTTTTGTTGTTGTTTATTGCTTTTATTGAAGCTTCATTATGTCACTTTAAGAGGAGGAATGTTCCCTATGGACATGTATTTATTAACAGAGTAGTACCTCACAAAGGAAGAACTTCCAAAAGAAGGGCGATGGTTATAAGAGCCTCTCAATAATTTTGACTGATTAGGTATCTTAATCCAGTTGCCAGTTAATTGTGTTTGCTTGTGATTAAGAATATGATTTTCACCTGTTCTCCCTCCACAATCTCCCTGTGTTTAGAGAGAGCCAATCTTCCTGCCCACTTCATATCTACCGACAGCTCTTTGAAGGTGTTTGCTGAGGGGATGAGACCACAGCTATCACCTGGAGCCAGGAGCTGGGAAGAAGGAATCCCTGTCAGGCCACCTGCAGGTTGACTAAGAAAGATGCCTACACCCATGGCAAACAACAGGAGATCCGAGGCCAGACGCCCTTGCTTCTTCCCTCCCCCCGCGCCCGCCCCGGCCTCTATTTCTAGGGAGAAAATGACTCCTAAATGATAAGTTGAAATGCCGATAAAAACGAAATGTTCTTCAAAGCAGGGATTCTCAAGCTATCTGTGGAGAAAGATCAGGTTTTTTCTTTATTTCCAATCTGTCACACATTGAACTTTTAAAATGCAAAAAAACTAATCGCTAGAGAAATAAAATGAATTTTATTTTTTGTATTTTGTGCAACCTACAAGCTTCCATTTTTTTTCTGATAAGATTCAGCAGACATCAAATTACTCTCAAACTGCTACCAAAGTTCCAGCCTGTTTATTTGCAGTTTCTCTACCTCCCCTGCAGGCCAGGCACAGACAGGTGGCAGTCCAACCCCGCGGGGCACAGACTTCAGGTCTCAGCGTCTCACAGAAACACCGGAACCTTAAAAGAGCAGCCCTTTTTCCATTTTGGTATTTTAGGTTCCTAGTCATTATTATTTTTTTTTGTAAAGGAGATATCAAACTGATTATAAAAGTGAGATGAGATGAAAACCTCCACCATTAACAAACACTCAGTCAATAATAAGCCATTTATTGACAGTATTTACTGTTGAACAATGAGGTTATTTGCGGACAGGCAGACCCAGCTGGCCTCAGGCCTCTGTGTGGTGAGTGGGAATAGGAATGCATTCTGCTCCTCTGCTGGCATTTGGTGCAGGTTTAGGAGAAGAAAGGATTGGAAAGCAACCTTGGTGGCAAAGAGGAAAGGGTGAATTGGACCTTTTAGATCAACGGTATCTTCCAATAACTTGCTTTAAAGTCATGGATTTGAATTCTTTCTTTTGCTGCCAAAAATTGAAACCTATATTATTAACCATAGCTATTCTTACACATTAATATCAATTGTGGGCTCTGATACCAGAAGCCAAGGTAAAGGGATGTAGTCCTTTACCAAAATAAGGCACTTATGCTTATGACGACACACACATACACACACTGAAGCGTGCTGCTCCAGAGAGGGCAGGCTCGCTCCAGGTGACTTTTGTCTTTCTAATGGTCAGGCTTTTTTGCCAAACTCTCCTCACACCATCCCCCAAGCGTACTAACTTTCTAAGTATACTTGGAATTCTGGCAGTCAAAAATTCCTTTACTTCCCCTCTCCCTTTAGTTTCCATCATCATCAAAAAAAGAACTGTGGTTGAAAGTTTCTATATATGGAAAATATTTCCGTATAATAAAATATTGATTTTTTGCTATTACTTACATATTATTACTGTACTAAGGCATTTCTTTAGACAGAGGGTTTTAAATTATTAATTGATGAGAAATTGTATTTTCGAGGCATATACTTGAAGTGTTTACCCACAGTTCCTTTCATTCTAAATCACAATTCTCCATATTCTCAAAGACGCTTGAATTTTCTAGTCATTTACTCAGTTGTAAACATCTTTATAAGTAGCTTTCTTGACTTCAGATGATCTTTAAGCTATCTTATTTTACTATTTCACATATCTGTAGGATTTCTCTGTCAGGCATAAATGTCTTCAAGTCTTTTAGAGCAAGAACTTTCTGTAAGGAGATCTAAAATTGTAACACTGTCAAATTGCTACAGTATGGAGTAATACACAAAGGAGAAAAATGATTTCTTTTGTAGGTTTATTTTCAGATATAATAAACTTGCACAATACATTTTAACTAGTATGTTGGTTTGTTTTAAGACTTGGTATTGATTTCTAAACATATGAATTTAGAAAGTTATTTGTAGTTTTGCAAAATCTAATAATTAATATTTATACAGTACTTTGCAAAGTATTTAATATACATATGTCAATTTAATCTTCAAAGTAGCCCTAACAGCTAGATGTTTTTACTGTATCCTTTTTTTATTTCCACAAGAGGAAAATGAAGTTCAGAAAGACGAAATGACTCACTGGAGTGACAAGTCTAAGAAGGACTGGGCTCTTTGATTCCACTATTTATGCTTTTTCTACTGTTCCATGCTGTTGGCGTAGCTTCATACATGCAAAAAGTCTGATTCTACCATCTTCCAATTAGCCACTGTATTATTGCTCCACTCCTTGGAAGACTCCAGTTTACTTAGGTTACTATGAACGTTCCAAATTGGCTTGAATTTAGGACAATGGGCTTTTCATTCAACATTTGTGCAGTGATACTTTCCATGTCCACACACTAAGCTTGGATAATGAACATGTCAACACAGGATCCTAAATTTAGCTTAATATTATAAACTCCTAGGAGAGCATGCTCCAAACAGTTTCTCAGACTCCTCCAAACAGAGATTCTACTCAGTCTGGAGAGGGTCCTGGGAATCTGTATTGTAAGCATCTTAATGGTTCTGGAAAACATTGCTTTAACATGTTAAAAGTAGTAAACTGTTGATGATATATAATAGAATATAGAATTGCAACATAGAGGGAAACCGTAATGTTTGCCAGTTCAAATTTAGGGTACCCTGAATGCTATTATTCCTACAAAACCGTGGACCCTAAGAAAGGAAATACCTATCAAGAAGGGCTCCTCGTGGCTAACTGGGTTCCAATTTGAAAGCAGGTCCTAGCTGTGACCGGTGTGGCTAAGTTGTTTGGGTGTACTTTTGCAAAGTGAAAGGTCACCAGTTTGATTCCCAGTCAGGGCTCACACCGGGTTGCAGGTTTGGTCACCAATCGGAGCATGTGTGAGAGGCAATCAATGACTGTTTCACGATGTTTCACTCCCTCTCTTTCTCCCTCCTTTCCCCTCTCTCTCCAAAAGTGAATGAGTAAAATTTTAAAAGCGGGGGGTGGAGGGGGTGGGGGGGCAGAGCCTAGCAGCCGTTTTTCAGTGGGGTGTCTCACGCAAACCACACTTCAGGGAAAAGTCTGCACAGAACTGCCTACCTACACTAGCTCCTGCTGTCTGAGTCAGCCCTATAAGGGAGTTCCTGTAATTGCATTTCAACCAGTAGGAATGAGACATTCCTCATGCAATCAGAGCTGGGAAACTATATCCCCTGTTAGCACCTTCAGTGACCAATCGAAGCAACCCCATTCTGACCAATCAGGACAGTGCTTTTTGGACCAATCAAACTGAGGATTTGGAGTCATCACTTGCATGAGGATGGACCAGTCAGGGAGCAGGGGTGGCAACTTCTGTGTATTGGGTTGACCAAAAAGTCTATTTAGTTTTTTCTATAAAAGACATTTTTCATTTTCACCAATAACTTTATTATTTGGATATTTTGAGTATGTCGGTTCTCTCCCACTACTGGCTGCTAGTGGGTAGAAGCCACGGGCGCTTCTAAACATCTTCCAATGCATAAGACAGCCCCACAGTAAAGAATTATTTGGCCAAAATGTCAGTAGTACCAAGAAATTTTATTTTTTAATTTTTTTAGATTTAATTTATTTATTTAGAGATAGAGGAAAGGAGGGAGAAAGAGAGGGAGAAAAACACTGATCTGTTGCCTCTTGAACAACCTCTAACTCCTTAACTGGGGGACCCGGCCTGCAACCCAGACATGTGCGCTGACTGGGAATCAAACCAGTGACCCTTTGGTTCACAGGCTGTCACTCAATCCACTGAACCACACCAGCCAGGTCAATAGTACCAAGAAACTTTACAAACCACTTTTGACACATTCTATCAGTCACAGTACTTTCTCCATACACTGTGTAAATCTTTTTCTTTTTGCACTTCAATTGCATTTTTATCTTTCTCAAAATAATAAAGCATAATATGCAAAAATGTTTCATATCTTCTTCCATCTTCAACATTAAAAAGGCTGCACAAAAATTGACCAATTTTAATAAGTTTTTTTTTTGACTACACGCTGATATGACACAATACAATCTAATAAAATTGTTTCAGATGAAGTTAGACACGAAAGCACTCTAGAGCCAACGAACTTTTTGACCAACCCAGTTAATCAACTCTCTTCTAGCTTGGGGAGTGCACTTTCCTTTTCATCAAAGACTGACGATTGCCTTTGCCAAGCTGAGGCTAAAACACTGAAGACATCTCTCCAGAGCAGAGCAGGGCAGACCAGCTATAAGCAGGCAGTGCAAAGCAGAATAGAGCTGTCTAGCCTGAAAGCCACCTCGCGTGAGGGCCGCTTCGCAGTCATGTTGGACCACAGCTGTGCTTTATCATAATTGAGCTGTAACGCTATTGAGCTGTTCCACAGCTGTGCTGTTCTCATAGCCATGATGTATCACATTGGAGCTGTTTTGAATTGAACCAAGTTTCCTTCTTCGCTGCACTCCAAATTAGGGATTCCTGTTGGCATTGAATGGGTATCAATGACTTAACAATTGACAAAGCAAACAAGCAAAAAGCCACCTTAGGTTCTTGGTCTCTGATTATTTGAAAGAAAAAAAAAATTTAAGAGGAAAGAATCTTCTTAACTTCAACTTATCACTTTTTTTCACAAAACAGATTTAGCCTGGGCCATCTTTAATGCATTTCGCCAATGGGCAAAAATGATTCAAAGCTTTTTGAGGTACATCTCCTCTCCTTCTGTGATACCTGTATTGTCTTCCTCCCAGAAAGAATTGTTTATGCACTTTATAGGTATTTTTCATAATTTTGTTAACAGAGTACAGGCCACAGTATATTGCAGTTGGTTATTTTTGTTAAAATTGATCTCCTGTTGTATTCCTCTTTATATCATTTTATGCCATTTTGGGATACAAAGTAAGATGCTTAATGAATACTAATAGATCATAATTCCAGTTTGATAAGAATGGTGGAAAAGGACTTGGCCTCTTCTTGGCCTTCTAAATTGTTTACTGTGTGTTCATTTCAGTTCATTTAAGTTGCTAGCTCTTAAGTTCTTATGTATTGCTGGGCACAGATAAAAAATCAGCTGGCCTTTCTCAAATACATACCTACCACTGAACAAAACCCTGGGTTTTAAGTAATTTTAAGGAGGTTCAAAATGACAATTCAAATTATTAATAAGCAAAGCATGCCATTTATTACATAAATATAATTCTAAAACTGTTTCATTGCTGCAGTAACAAAGACATTGAAAACATTTAGATATTTGTTTAACAATAGATGAATATGGATAAGGGATATATAGATTTTTTTTGTACAATTTTTATTTAAGGAACTCTGGTGAATTAGAAATCATTCCCAAATGAAAGGTTTTTTTTTTCCTCAATTATACATTATACCTTAAAAACACATTATACTAAATTAAAAATTCCAGTCAGAAAGGACCACATATTATATAATTTCATTTATATGAAATATTTAGAATAGGTGAATCTATAGACATAAATTATTGACTGCTTAGGGGTGGGGTGGATTAGAGGAGCAGGGGGGGAGTAGTGGCTAAAAGGCACAGGGTTAATTTTGAGGGTGATGAAAATGTTATAAACTCGATTATGGTGATGATTGCACAACTCTGAATTTACTAAAAAATACTGAACTGTACACTTAAATGAGTGAATTATATAGTATGTACATGAAATATCAGTAAAGGTGTTATTTTTTAAAATATAGAAATCCAAGAAAACCTAGACAAGACACTGATATTAAAGGTTTGTTTAAAATTTAAAACTGGTTGGATAATGCGGTCACTTTAGATAACGCCAATCCGCATTATTCCTTCTTCCTTCCTCTCCCCTCTCAGCCGCATTTCCACATTAGCAGTAAAAGGATTAACTTCTCTTCAGAGTAGTTAACAGAAAAATGCCCTAGCACATAAACTAATTGATTTGTGATTAGTCATAGGATAACTTTAACATCTGCAAGTTTGAGTTTAAAGTTTATCTACTACTTTATGTTTTATTTTTCAACTTGAATTCATGAATACTTTCGAAAGAGCTTTTGTTTCAAGCATTATACAAATCTACGTTAGAATCCTAAATGAGATACTTCCTCTTTTCCCATCTTCCTGCCTGGAATGGGTAAAATGAGTTTTCACCCTCACTCAATCTTATTAAAATTAAATGGCAATTAAGGTTTGTGACAGGAATACTCATGAACTTAAAAAAAAAAAGGAAAGATAAGTTTACCTTAATCAAGTAAAAAATGACAGTTGGGTAACATGTAGGAAAGGGAAGAAAATTTTAACATACAACCCTCTTCGGTTTATCAATATGTGTCGCTGGTTAGTGTATATTTAACACGTAGTCTCTCACTCATTTTGGGACTTGATGAAATATTTCAGAAAAAAATTTACTTAATGTTCAGTGATTTTAAGTAAGGTTAGAGCTTAAATGAGCTTGAAAAATACTTGTGTAGGAGGAAATTATCATCAGTAATGAATATTTCATCTTTTTACATATGAAGTTAAACAATTTTACAGATGGTTTAAAAGCACATCACCATATTCTGTGTGAAAATTCTTTAGGTGTCCGCGGACACAAAATTACAAAGAGAATCATTATTTCTCTACAAATTGAACTCCATACTAACCAGAATGTTTTCAAATTTAAACATGAGTGTCTGTGGCAACACACCATAACATGGAAATTGCTAGAGAATTCTCACTGGGTGCAAGAGCGCCGTAGAATTTAAAGCGAGGCACCATGGGTGTGGGCGATGGCATCATTCTTTCTACTACACCGAGGGTTAGCAAATGCTTTTACCACCTGCTGTTTAAACATCTTATTTATCCTTCCTGCCACAAAGAGAAATATTCTTCTAAAATTGATTGTGACAAGTTTTCTGTTTGAAAGCATTTGTTGGAAGAGAAAATAAATTCTACTGATAAGCAGTAAACTAAGGGTTTTTTATTCAGTTTTGAACTCTTGGACGTTTTTGTGTTTTTTCCCCTCTACCAAAACAAATAATATGTTGTGTCTGAAGAACTTTTACTCATTTTTGTTTCTTTTATTTATTACCCCACACTTCGGAGATCTTAGTCATTTTTATTTGGGGCCAGAAAAAATGACTGGGGTGGTGGGTACTGCAGCCTCATCAAGGGATCAGATTTCTGGATAGACAAATGGATGATTTACCTTTTAACCACTTTTAACTACTTTAGTCTTGCAATAAAAATGGAATTCTTTACTCCTATAGAACCAGATAATTTCAAACATAATCATCAAAACATTATGCATATAATTTAAGATGCAAGGAAAGACGGATTTCTTCTATGGTTCCCAAACAAAACAAACCAACCAACAAAAAATATCAACAATAAAAAATTTGAGTTTAAAATTGTGTCACTACAACCTTAATTATTTAAATGTGCTTATATACAGTGTCTCCATTTCTAATTTCAGAAAGTTAATTGGTAGAGGAGGGTTTAATAAGTATTGTTTTCTATACTGTTCTGATTATGCAGATTTTTTTAAAACTTAAATGTAATTTCAGAAGACAGGCTCTTAATACTGTCAGATAACATATTTAATCCAAGTGGGATAAATATCAGTAGGAAAGAATTCTGTTTGATAATATCAACTACACCAAATAATTCTATGGTCTACTTCATAGTCCTAATTTAAATTCTGGCTCAATGGAAATTTTCTAGAAGGGCCAAGTCATTGAGTTTTACTCGGAATCAGCTTCGAAATGGGGACATTTATTCATTCCACAAATCTATCACAAAGTATTTGTTAGTAGAAGCTACCCCCCCAAATATCAAACAAAATATCATCTTTTACCAAAATCATTAATCTATTTGAAATAAGTGCATTTCTCTTGGCTAAAAAAAAACTTTAACTTTTAGAATGTCATAGTTTGGACCTACTTTTTACACTGAGATTACTTTAAGTTAGATCAAACACAGGGTCTTTGACTCACCTAAATGGACATGCTAAACTGGCTCCGAAGTTGATTTGTGGAACTCATTATGGACTTCACAAAGTGTTCAAGGTTACTTTTCAATTTGTTTCAGCCAGAATCAATAAATCTCTCACCTGGCTTCTTTGCTGTACGTATTGTACTGGTTAGTCATGTATACACATGGCATAGCACATTACACTTGGAGAAAGAGTTTTCTGAAGGGAGCCAATTTTTAACTACTGTACTGTTGAAATTTGAAAACAAAAGGAAACTGCTCCTGTTTATTATTAAGGTGTGTTGTGAACTAAGAGCCATAAATAATCTTGCTGGCCGGCTTCCAGAACCAGAAAAAGAAAGGGGGTGGGGGAAGAGAAAAGGTGAGGGTGGGTAGAACTATCTTGTGAAATTGTTTCATTGGGAAATATCAACATTTAGAAAATTCTTAGTAAGGAAACACGAGCACCCCAAAAGTAATGGGGATATAGTCAGCGCCCTACAAATAGAGAAGCAAGGAAGCTTTCTTACTTACATACATGCATAATATTTTAAGAAAGAGCATGAAATATTCCTGGAGACTAAAAATTGAACTTTAAATTTATGTGGTGAATATAGAAGACCTGTGGCAAAGAAAATAAAATAATCCCTGCAGTACCCTCTTTCTCAAACACTATTACATTCCTTTTTTCTCTAGACCACCCTGCTTATATTTAGAATTAGGATTCAGGGTTCCACCTAATGATGGATGGAGGTTGCATGTACTTCATTGGTACCCGGTCAACCTAATGGTGCTCCAACTGAACCCTGAATTAGCTGTATGGCTTTGAACTAATCATGTTTTTCTCCCCTAAAACGTGAGGGTTGCATAAGACAGATTTTCACATTCTGGGACTCTTATTAATAATTTCCTCCATATGACAATGAGATTTGAAAACCTCTGCTTCTCTGATGAAGTAGGGAGGTAGAATATTTGTATCCCTCCATATTCTAGTATATGCATCAAGTCCACCTGGGGCTGTGGCTGGTTTCAGATAACTTCCATGAATAGCATTTTTAGCAAGCAACTGAGGAAATTAGCACCTGTTTTGTTCTTAAAACTCTAGCTTGGTAAAGGCTTCTTGCCTTAGGGATTTTTTAAGCTTCTAAGTAAGAAGGCTGTGGGAAAAGAAAAGGCAATTTTAAGAGTTTACCTAGGGGTATTTTTCACATTCTGAATGAAAATAACAGCTTGTGTACTTAGGAAATTAACATATATAAAAGACAATCCCAGGAAGAGGGGCAGTAGTCATAGCTGGGGGACAGTTTCTAGATTTAAGCCACTTTTTCATGTTACTTGCTCTAAAAAAAAAAGTATGGGAGATAAAGAATTAAAAGGACAAAGTATCTGTTTTCAATTTGTGGAAATTATTTACTGTGGCAAAAGAAATGTGTAACCTATAAGATACTGTAGCCCTGGCTGGTGCAGTTCAGTGGATTGAGTGTCAGCCTGCGAACCAAAGGGTCTTCAGTTTGATTCCCAGTCGGGGCACATGCCTGGGTTGCAGGCCAGGTTCCCAGTATGGGGCGCACAAGAGGCAGCCACATGTTGCTGTTTCTCTTCCTCTCTTTCTCCCTCCTTTCCCCTCTCTCTACAAATAAAATATTTTAAAAAACAACACCGTCGTAACCTCACATTCATTCAATCTAAACTCTAATCATTTTACAATATATACCTTAATATTATTAAGAGCGCTCATTTCTTTCTAGTTTGACCCATTCTAAACCTTTATTTTAATCAATGTCCCAAGTTAATGATGGTGAATCTAGTATTGAGTAATCCACTTTTGTGTCACTATCAGCTGTTTTTGAGATATATTTCATGTACCATACAATTCACCCTTTTAAAACAATTCAATGGCTTTTAGTATATTCACAGATACCTGCAACCATAACCATAATCAATGCTAAAATGTTTTCATCACCCCCAAAAGAAACTTTTAGCAGTCACTCTTCATTTCCCCCCTGTCATCCATAGCCCTAGGAAATCACTAACCCATATTCTGTCTCTATAGTTTTGCCAGTTTTGGACATTTCGTATAAATGAAATCATATACTATGTGGTCTTTTATGATTGGCTTCTCTAGTTAGCAAGATTTTTCAAGGTTCATTCATGTTGTAGCAGGTATCAGTGCTTCATTTCTTTCTCTGGCTTAATAATATTCCATTGTATGATTATGCAATGTTTTATTATCCATTCATCAGTTGATAGGCATTTGGGTTGATGCTACTTTTTTCGCTATTATGAATAATGCTGCTGTGAACATTTGTATATAGGTTTTGGTGCAGATTTGTGTTTTTGGTTCTCTTGGGGTAGAATTGCCGAACCGTAAGGTGAGCCACATGTTTCGCCATTTGGGGAGCTGCCAGGCTGTCTTTCAAAATGGCTGAACCATTTTAAAATCCTACCAGAAATATATGGGTTCGATTTCTCCACATCCTTGCCAATGCTTGTTATTAAAACCTTTTTATTATGGTCATCCTAATGGGTAAGAATAGTATCTCATTGTTTTGATTTGCATTTCCCTAATGACATTTTTTTCATGTGCTTATTGGTGATTTGTTTATCTTCCCTGGAGAAATGTTTATTCAGACTCTTAAGCCCATTTTGAAATTGAGTTGTCTTTTTATTATTGAGCTATAAGCATTAGTTTTATATTCTAGTACAAGTGCCTTATCAAATATATGATATACAAATGTTTCCTCTCAGGTTTTCTTTTCACTTTCTTGATGGAGTCCTTGGAAGCACAGAAGTTTTTTTTATTTTGATGAAGTCCATTTTGCCTAATTTTTCATTGGTTGCTTGTGCTTTTCATGTCATATCTAAGAAACAATTGTCTAATTAAAGTTTATGAAGTTTTATGCCTATGTTTTCTTTTATGGACTTTATAATTGTAGCTCTTATATTTAGGATTGATCCATTTCTTAATATTTTACTTATTTTTTAAATTTTGGTAAAATACACATAATATGCAATTTACCATTTTAACCATATTTCAGTGTTCAGTAGTGTTAAATAGTTCATTAGTGTTAAGTACATTGACATTGTCGTGCAGCTAATACCCAGAACTCTACATCTTGCAAAAGTGAAACTCTATAGCAGTTAAACATCCCAATTCTCCTTCCCCCAGCCTTTGCCAACCAACATTTTCTTTTTAGTCCATAAATTTAGCTACTTCCTAAAAGTAGAATATTTGTCTTTGCAACTGGCTTATTTCACTTAGCATAATGATCTCAAGGTTTATCCATGTTTTGAAATTTCCTTTCTTATAGAGAAATAATCTTTTATGTATATACCACATTTGTATGTATATACCTGTGGTGTGTATGTACCACATTTTGTTTAGATGTTCAATCCATTTTGAGTTAATTATTGTTGTTATTGTGTGAAGTAGAGTTCAACTTTATTTGCTCTTTTGCATGTGGAAATCCAGTTATATTAGCACCACTTGTGGCCCATCTGTTCTTAACACAGATAAAGAGTTGGTTTTAAACAACTATTATTTCAAACTCTTAAAAGTCAAGGAAAGAAACCTTTCAAAAGACATAGTGAATGCATAATCAGGATACTCTGTGTCGCGAGTGACCACATATAGTTGAAGACAAGCATACAAAACAAAATGTGAAGCTGTCATTTTGTTGTTTCTTTCTTGTGCTCTAGAATCTTTCTACCCTTTTTGTTTTACTTTTGAAGAGTAGACTGTCACTATATGTGCTGCTTTAAGATAATTATGAACTGAGTAATACAAACCATACCTTAGAAAAATTCAATAATTATGATATAATAATCATATTTAAATATAATAGTCACATAAAGTATGCATATGTACATTTGAATTGAAAATAAGAATTATCAAAGTAACTTCTACTTTAGTTTAAATATCAGTAACCAAGGATCAATTTATACTTGATTACCAATAGGTGGCGCTAGACATTTAGTCAGGGTTTCATTCATTTTTACATTGCTCATAATATATACATAACTATAACTTCTCCCACTGGAAAAAAGAAACCATCTCTAGAGAGAATATAAATCCACTGAGAGAAAACAGGCTCGCTTCATCATAGTCACATTCAAACTGACAATAAGCGAAGACAGCTTTCAGTACCAAAGGGACATATTCCCAGGTTTCAGTTGCACCAACATACAAAAAGAAAAGGCTTTACTACCAGTGTTCAGATGACCCTTGAGGTCAAAGATATAATCAGATCTTCTGGAATCTACTGAGAATTAGCCGGGAACACTTTGGAGGTGTTTTTATTTCTTTAGTCTTGAAATAAAGAGAATACAATTACAGGTAGATAGCTATAGAACCAAACAAACAAATAATTGAGGCCAGGACAGAATTCAACAATTTGTATGTTTTTCCTGTATTTTTACAACAGTTGTCAATATGATCACCAGTAATTAAATATTATATATATATGTCTATTTCTATATAGATGCAACCACACATATCCAATCAATTGTAACATTAGAAACTGAAAAATAGAAATAATTTACAAACTGACTTTAACTTTAAAAGCCTACCTAGTACAGCAATACTATATATTGAACATAGTGTTATGGATCAACTTCATTTTTATTTGTAATGCCTTCTACCATTGAGGAATTGTACTTTTTAAAAACAAGTAAACTTCATGCTATCATTTAATGTATCCTCACAAACAATAGTTTAGTATGGAAGATAAAGCCAAGGAACAAAACCCCTGTACTCTCCAACCCATCCCTAGAGTATGTTCAACTTTCTTCATAGATGTTTTGGCTGTATATAATCTTGGGTTAATGCGGGAATTGTACCAGAGCCCTGAACCAAAGGCTGAAGCTCAGGAAATTTGGTCCTAGAATCCCACCTTAGTCCTAGTCAGCCCTGCCTTGCAGATGACCAGGTACAAAGTTAAAGCTTTCTAGGTTTCTCTGAAACAGAGCTAACTTTTTCATCTATTTTCCAACAAACCTGATAAGGGTAAAAATCCCTGCATTGTTTATTTTGTCTTTGAAGTGCGACTTACCACGAAGCCGATATCTCCTCCCTGTCCCCAAACACACGCGCGCGCGCGCACACACACACACACACACACACACACCCCACTTGGCATGATATCGGGCATAGCATTCTATGGTAGAAAGTATCCACTGTGCTTATAATCGCCAAATGAAAAATATGAGTATGGATAGGATGAGCAAACTATTTTTATTTGTTCCAGATAGTGCAATACATGAAGTTTCTTCACATTTATTTTCTTCCAGTGATAAAAGCTAGGTATTTTAAATTTCAACTGAATTCAATGTCAATCAAATATGTTGAGATTTTATTGGTTTGGTTAGAAATATTATTGGTTTATTTTTAAATTTACTTCTCATCTTTAGCAATTTAGGTTTAGTCATTTATTTAGCCTTTGTAAGAAACTATTGCCCTTCCTGACAGCAATCCATTGGATGCCAAGGATACGTATATTTTTAATGATACCACAGGGTACTACTTAAAAGCAAGAGAGGTTTGGGTAGACTGAATAAATTCATATGCTTGTCTTATGTTTTTTAAAGTAGGGTTTGTAGACCTTAAAACCCCAGACATTCTTGGGGATCTATGGACTCGATGCAATTTAATAATTTTTGTTTTTTGATTGGTTTTAGTTTTTGATTAAAAAAAATATATCTATATACACACTTTTTTCCATGTCATGAGAATAAGCATCTCATAACCAATGGCTGACCCCCACGTTCAGCCCCAGGGCTTGGGTTTGTGTCTCTGAGCAGTAACAGCGAGCACTGCTACTGATCATTGGGAGGAGAAAACCTGGGGAGTGGGGTCACTTATTTCTAATGCTTTTTTGCTTGTTGAAATCACACTGCTGTAGGTTTTCAAATAAAATTTAAGTGATATTTAGTATTTTCTAAACATTATGTATACTTTTCCACTTTAAAATTAGGGCAGGTTTATAAACATAATGTCTGTATGATCATTTCCATGCAAATTATGTTTCATATGCATAGCAGGTGTGGTTAGCTGGCATTTCCAGTATCTGAATGAGAAACTTCACTGTAGAAAGGCTAACTGGCAGTGTGCTGCTAACATTAGAAGGGTTCAATGGGCCTTTTGCTCTTGCATGGACAAATTGCAGGATTTTAATCCATTCTTCAAAGTTGGAGGCCAAGTAGAAAGAGAATATAATGCATATGGCATATAATAATTACCTGTATTTTGCCATATATAATGCGCAACCATGTTTTTGTGGGCATCATACACAGGATTATTATACCCATGGTATGTAATCATTATACCCATGTATAATGCGCATCCTTATATTTCCCTCAAAAATTTGGGCAAAAAAGTGCACGTTATACATGGGAAAATATAGTAATGACCCAGAGGCCTGGATAGCACCCCATAAACTAACATATTAAAAATTTTGCATGAAAGGAATATTCACATTTAGTGGATGAATAAAATGATAAAGTACCCTCACATCAGATTGTTTCTGCCATAGAGGCTGTACAAGAAATTTTAATTTTCAGTGTTTTTTTTGAGTGTGTATGTTTTTATTTTAGATTTTCAGATGAAAGACTGCTGACCAGAAAAAGGATTCATCCAGCCAAGCAGGTCTTCGCATTTCCATCAGAATTAAGTTGCACCCACTGCAGAGCAAACTGTCATGTCAGTGATTGTTGGAGCGACTGAGGACAAATAGAGTTTCTCTGGACATAAAAGAGCAGAAAGTATGATTTTTAAAATTTAGCTGTGTTTATGCATTTGGCTGGATTTGACCCAAGAGTTGCAAGTTTGCGTGAGAGAGACTGCATTGTGCCCAGTTACCTCCAAAGACTGGAAGCTACTAATATTCATCAGAAGGAGACATCAAATGGTGACCATCTTATGGTAGTAGGTCAACAGGCTCATCACAAACAGGTGAAGCCTTCAAGCCCATTAAAGTGGGGAGAAGCATGAACTTTTTTGTCATATCAACTTGAATTTCACATTAAATAATATAAAGACTGTAAGTAACCATGTTAATTCAGTTGTTGTCAGAAGTTTACAGAGCTGTGTGGATTTCAGAATTGTGGATAAAGAATGATGGGCTTGTACAGGTTCTACCACTTGTTAGTTACGTGATTTTGAGAGAGTTACTTCTTGGTGCTTCAGGATAGTCATTTATAAATTGAGGAATGATTTATCATGAGTATTAAGCCAATTGATATCACATACAATGACATAACTTTAATAAGAATTCTAAAGATGCAGGTTCTTTGAGCTCTAGCTAAAACCATCAAATCTGGCTAATTCGAGCAAAAAGGCAGCAGACTAGAGGAATGTGGGTGACTACAATCACCTGAAGAATGAGCTGAACCATCAGGAAGGATTCTAACTGGAGGAGCAGAGGAAGCAGGGTTAATGTGGGAGAATTGTCTCCTATAATTTCCTTTGTGTGTTATCCCAGTTAAGATAAGGGATCCGGGGAGCAAAGCTTTTAGCCACTCACCCCAAGTAGAATGTGGCCCCTAGACCATAGGTGGAGATGAGGTTGGGGGATGGGATGTTCCAACCCTTTAACCATAATTTATGTACCAAGGTTATGTCCTATAAGAAGCAACTCAGTTTCTTTGCTTTCCAGTTTTAGTAAGTAGTATAAACGTAGGGGGCCCCTGGTTGGGTGGATCAGTTGGTTGGATCACTGTACCATACACCAAAAGGTTGTGGGTTTGATTCCTGGTCAGGGCACATACCTAGGTTGAGGGCTCAATCCCCAGTTGGGGTGCAAATGGTAGACAACCCACTGATGTTTCTCTTTCACATTGATCTCTCTCTCTCTCTCTCCCTCTCTCTCTCTCTTTTTCTCTATCTCTTCCTAAAATCCATAAACATAACCTCAGGTGAGGATTAAAAATAAATAAATAAACACGGGGGAAAGGAGCCAGTGAGAGAGCAACTGTATTATTTATGTAAAATAATGTTTAAAAGTCTAATCTCAAATCTTGGCCTAGCAGTTACTGTGTGTGACACTGGGTAAATTACTCTCAACTTTACAACAGGTAATAATAGTGCTTACTTCATATGGTTGCAATGAGATGCAATGGGACAGTGGATGCAAAGCAGTGGTCCCCAGCCTTTTTGGCACCAGGGACCAGTTTCGTGGAAGACAATTTTTCCACAGGGCACAGTGCGGGGAGGGGCGGGGAGGATGATTCAAGCACGTTACATTCAAGCTCGCCTCCCTGCTGTGTGGCCTGGTTCCTAACAGGCCACAGACCGCTGCTGGTCTGTGGCTGGAGGTTGGGAACCCCTGATGCAAAGCACTCGAAACAAAGCAAGGCCCCTGTAGAGCTCACCAGGATTGGTACATTTTATGCACTTACAGTCACCATTATGTTAACTTTGGTAGGTTTCAAACCAAGCATCTAACCAAAGATAAACCTTCAAGTCATTCTGTTGTATCCTTAGCTACCCCTTTGGTTCACAAAAGTAAATACGGCAACCACTAGAATGAATAACTCCACATCAAAGCCACTCCCAGGGAGGCGATCTGTAACAGGCGCTGGTTAAAATGTCACTAAGAGACTCTCGGAAGGCGCAGTCAGTTTTATTTCTCCCTCCCTCCCTCCCTCCCTCCCTCCCTCTCTTTCTTCCTTCCATTCCACTTCCAAGGGCTGGCCAGTTCACCCATGCTAGGAACATTTGGGGTTCAGAAATATATTTTAGGTATGTTTTAAGATAATGTTAATTGATTTCCTTCCTTTGAATATTCCTTAGCTATTTCAGTAAAATAAAATAACCTTGAAAAATATATATATTTAAATACCTGCTCCTATATATTGGAAAAGCAAACTATACCACAAGACAAAACAGAAAAGGCATGACCTGAAGACATGCATGGATGT
This sequence comes from Mormoops blainvillei, assembly GCA_004026545.1. NCBI lineage: Eukaryota > Metazoa > Chordata > Mammalia > Chiroptera > Mormoopidae > Mormoops > Mormoops blainvillei. The sequence continues at coordinate 35,949 of PVJD01009517.1, forward strand.
CAGGAAAGCAGTGGAATATTTGAGATGATAAGAATTATTGATAAGGAAATTCATTCCAGCAGTTTCCTAGACTTTCCACAGTCTTTCCTAATGTCTCAAAAGTCAATATCGATCAAGAGTTGAAGACTATCAAATATAATAAGTTTGGTGGATAAAGGAGTTTGGAAGAAAAAAGGAAGAAAATGTGGTCACGAAATGCTGAATTCTCCAAGAGCAGCAATTCCTTCTGCTTCCAAGTAGTCCCATGGCCTCCCAGAGTCAGACAATCTGATTGCTTTTTCTCCTTGCCTGACTGTCTGAAATAGTTGAGATCATAGGGTCTGTGCTGTCAGAGCAGAAGGTAGAGTGAGGTGGGGAGTGGGGCATCCTCTGCTTGGAAGGGGCAGAAGTGGCAGCATGGAATACGCCTGCTGGGCCATGTCTGTGAATTAAAAACACAAAATGGAGAAGTGCAGGCAAGTGTGCTTGAAAATTATCCCTGGTAGGGATCTGAATGATGCTTAAGTAACGCTGGCAACCTTGCTGTAATATTTATTATTTTCAGTGGTAATCCAATGGCTTTGGCTTTCATCTAAGAAGTCCTTAACTAGGGTAGCTATGCAATCTGAGAATCTCAGTTCCCACTCCACAAGGATGGATTTCTCTAGTAATATGTGATCTACTTTCTCTAAATAAGCAATCAGAGGTACTCTCCAACCCAAGCCAATTAAGTTGCATGAGTTAGCTGGATGATAAGAGATTAGCTAGAACAGAGTTTTCTTTTTTCTTTTTTTTTTACAGTATTATTTATGTTTTTGTAACAAGATGAAACATAGATTTCTTTTTATGCTGTCCTATGGTTTGAGACCTCCCCAGCTGGGGGTTATAGCTTTAAAAAGGAGTTCCCTTGGAGACATTTATGGTGGGGGTATTTATAGAGGAAGCAAGTATAGGGACCAGTTGTAGCATTTAATTGTGATGTCTTCTGGATTTTAGGTTTGTTTTCCTTCTTCCCAATACAAATAATTTTTGTTTCTCTGGACAGGATAAGAGAACACTCTTTTTTTTTAGTATATGCTATTTTATAGCTTATAATACACATCAGAGATAGTGTTTGACTGACAGAAAATATAATAGTATATACAATTTAAGCAGTCCTTCAATCATTGTTCTTCACAGTTATAGTCTATATGCATGTAAGAAGAGAACATTCGCAGACAGAACTTTCTGGAAGAAATCTCATGCAGCATGGATTTTCATCTGCCTTGAAGTTGAAAGGAATCTTTGTAGCATATTAAATCACAGTGCATTTCTTGAACAGTACAAAGGACTGAAATGAAGGACTATTCATTCATTTCCTTACTACTAAGTATATTTTTCATGTTAAGTCAAAAAGAAATATGCAGATTTAAGAGAGAGGCAGATTTTTGAATAATCTATATAAAAGACATAAAACTAACATATACAAAAAATCGTATTTGACATGGGGTCTCTTCCTGGTGTTTTTTTTTTTTTTTGTATGTTTTATTGAGTATGCTATTACAGTTGTCCCATTTTTCCCCCTTCATCCCCTCTGCCCTGCAGCCCATCCCATCACCCCCACACCTCTTAGTTCATGTCCATGGGCTGCACACACCGGTTATTTGGCTTCTTAATTTCCTATACTATTCTTAGCCCCCCCCCCACTTTTTTTCTTGTCAACAGTTTCCAGCCACCACTTTCCTTAGCCCCACCCATCTCTGCCCACCCTCAATCCTTCCTCATTTGGCTTTCTCTATGGGTCCTTTATGCCTGTTCCTTGGTGACCCGGACCCTCCCTTTCCCCTGCCATCCTTCTTCCTCCCCCCCTTTGATTACTGTCAATTTGTTTTTTATTTCACTGTTGCTGGTTATATTTTGCTTGCTTGTTTATTTTGTTGATTAGGTTCCACTTATAGGTGAGATCACATGGTATATGTCTTTCACCACCTTGCTTATTTCACTTAGCATAACGCTCTCCAGTTCCATCCATACTGTTGCAAAGGGTAGGAGTTCCTTCTTCCTTTCTACTGCATAGTATTCCATTGTGTGAATGTACCACAGTATTTTGATCCACTCATTTACTGTTGGGCACTTAGGTTGCTTTCAATGCTTGGCTATTTTAAATTGTGCTGCTATGAACATTGGGGTGCATAAGTTATTTTGAATTGGTGTTTCAGGATTCTTAGGGTATAATCCCAGCAGTGGAATTGCTGGGTCAAAAGGCAGGTCCATTTTTAGTTTTTTAAGGAAATTTTGTACTGTTTTCCATAGTGGTTGCATCACTCTGCATTCCGACCAACAGTGCACTAGGGTTCCCTTTCTCCACATCCTTGCCAGCACTTGCTGTTTGTTGATTTGTTTACGACGGCCATTCTGACTGGTGTGATTTTAGTTTGCATCTCTGATGGCTAGTGATACTGAGTATCCTTTCATATGTCTTTGGGCCCTGTGTGTGTCCTCCTTGGAGAAGTGTCTGTTCAGACCCTTTGCCCTTTTTAAAAATTGTATTGTTTGTCTTCCTAGAGTGGAAAAAACAGAATTTTCTGAACAAAATAATTCTTAAGAATATTTAAAGTTCCAAGTGGCATAAACTTCCAGACTTGGCACGCGTGGTGGCAGAGCAAGTCACTAAGACACTAAGGGAGATCACTAAGAGTAAGAGATGACAGGCATCAGGACTCCATGGAAGTGTGGAAGGTGCCACAGGCAAGGGAGAATGGGAGAAGGAGGGACAGTGAATGGAGGCCACAGTCCTGATGGTCCTCGGGGAAAAGACCTCCCCTACCAAAGGGGCCGGTCTGCTCCACTGTGGATAAAATTGGGTGGGAGTGAGAGCAGCTGGGCTGGGAGGGAAATCTGCAGAGCTGTGGTTAGACGGCTCTGGCTTTGCCAGGACAAGAAGGAGGATGGTCACCGGCAGCAGCGCTAAAGACGGGGGCTGTTTTCTCTCTCTGTTGATTTGTCGTAAAGGCAACCCAGATAGGGATAGGCCTGATCACAGCCAAAAATAAATAGGAAATCTGGAACTACGGCCTGCCTCGTGCTGAAACATATCCCAGGCTTCTAGAACTCCCTCATAAAGGGTAGTTTAAAAACCTCAAAAACATTTTCCTCTCTTCAAATTATCCTGTATATTATGTCACCCCGGATCCCCAATAAATGTCCCCTGATTTGATCTAGGGACACCGTATGTGTGTTAGTGTCTTGACCCGGCGATTTTTGTTCTTCATAATTCACATGTGTGTGTGGACTGGCCTCGGTTTGGCTCAAATGTCCAGAGAGAGGGGCCCAGTTCTCTTAGTTCTCACAGCAGAACTCTTGGCCATCGCCTATGAGATTAGCCTTTCAAATACATTTCAATTTTGATATTTATTAAAAACAAATTGTAAGACTTTGTTATATTTATGAAAGAAAAACAAATTTGACTGCCATTGGGCAATTCAGAAAAATAATTCCTCATGTGGTAAAGGGAGGTTTAGGGTTCGAATCCTGCAAGGGGGGTGGCCACTTAGAGTGTGAGAAAAATGCTTTCATTCCCCAAATCATTTTTGTGAAGAGACTCTATTTTACTTTCAGCAACATATCAAAAATTCTTTCCTGCTTTGGAAACACCGTCTTTAATGACCTTGAGAAGAAAAATAATATCATCTACAATTTAAATTAAAATTCTTGAGCAGTTAAGCTTCACGTAGTAAAAAATCCAAACATGTTTTTTAGAAATAAATTGGCAATTAAGCACAAGAAATTATGTCAGTGATCATATATATCTTAATAAAGTTAAATATTTTAATTATTTATTTTCCTAATATAGCTAGGATTTTTGCTTTCAACAAGACTGGCTCATGGTAGAAATAAATAAATTGGCTGATCTCTAAGATGGACCTTTCTAAAATGAGCAATCTAAATATCAAACTTTGGCTGGTCAAGGTAGAAGGGTAAGTAAACACGCCTTGTCTCTGTGCATGACTATAGCAAAAAATACAACTAGATGACAAAACAAATATCACCCAGAAGTGTCAGAAAATCAAGCTGTGTGGAACTCTGACAATCAAGGATTTAAAAGAAACCACATTCATCCAGATGGGGGTGGGGGTGGGGATGTATAGATGTGGAGATGCAGAGTGGTGTAGGGAGGTGCGGAGTTGGGAACGGGTGGTCACACATCAACGTGTGGTGGATAAAAAAGATGGGACAGATACCTGGGGAGCGAGGGCTGTCACATCAGGCCAGACCATCCAGACCTTCTAGCATCAAGATAAGTCCCCATAACTACTGGCTGTGAAAACCAGTTTGGGTTGGGGCAGTGGAAGAAATTGTGGGATTCTCAAGATACTCCTCTTAAAGGGCCTGCAATGGACTTGGGACTCATGCAGACCCATCCCTTCTATAATTTTGTACCGGGGCAACAGGTAGAAGGGCACCAGTGGCATATGGGGAGAAAGTGAAGTGACTGGCAACGGAGCGAGTGCTGGGAGATAGCTTCCTCCTGGGCAAAACACCAGAGTCCAGGCAGTCACGTTGTCCTCTCTCTGGGCCCTCCCCAACGCAGAGCTACAGAGAAGTGACATGGGTTGTCCCACCCTGGCAATTACTTAGGGCTTCACCCCATACAACTTAACAGGTGCACTTTTCTACAATAAACCACATTACTAAGTCAGGGAGTTAAAGCATCTCTACCTAATACAGAAAAAGAAACAGGGAGGTTTCCAAAATAAGGAAATATGGCCCAAATGAAAGAACAGAACAAAACTCAAAAAAAAAAAAAAAAAAGAACTAAAAGAAATGGAGATACACTATCAGATGCATAGTTCAAAACACTGGTTATAGGATGCTCCAGGAACTGATTGGGTACTTCAACAGCATAAAGACCCAGGCAGAAATGAAGGTTGCATTAAGTGAAATTAAAAAAAAAAATCTGCAGGAAACCAACAGTGGAGGGGATGAAGCCAAGAATCAAATCAACAATTTGGAACACAAGGAAGGAAAAAGCATCCAATCAGAACATCAAGGAGAAAAAAATTAAAAAACATGAGGATAGGTTTAGGAACCTCTGGGACATCTTTAAATATACCAACATTCAAATCATAGGGGCGCCAGAAGGAGAAGAGGAAGAGGAAGAAATTGAAAACTTATTTGAAAAAATAATGAAAGAAAACTTCCCTAATTAGGTAAAGAATATAGACATGCAAGTCCAGGAAGCTCAGAGAGTTGCAAACAATGTGGACCCAGAGAGGACCACGCTAACACATCATAATTATAATGCCAAAGGTTAAAGATAAAGAGAGAATCTTAAAAGCAGCAAGAGAAATGCAGTCAGTTACCTGCAAAGGAGTTCCCATATGACCGTCAGCTGATTTCTCAAAAGAAACTTTGCAGGTTAAAAGGGACTGGCAACAAGTATTCAAAGTGATGAAAAGCCAGGACCTACAACCTAGATTGCTCTGTCCAGCAAAGTTATCATTTAGAATTGAAGGGCAGGTAAAGTGCTTCCCAGACAAGGTGAAACTAAAGGAGTTCATCAAAATTCACAAAACCATTATTACAAGAAAAGCTAAAGGGAAGCACTTTTTTTTTCTTATATAAGAAAAAGAAGATCAAAACCAAGAACATTAAATGGCAATAAGTTCACAACTGTCAATAATTGAATCTAAAAAACAAACGAAGCAAACAAGCAGAACAGGATCAGAATCATGGATATGTAGATCATTTGGGGACTTAAGAGTTGGGAGTGGGAAGGGGGAGAATGGGGAGAAAGGTACAGGGATTAAGAAGTACACATTGGTAGCTATAGAATAGACAGGGGGTTAAGAAAAGTCTAGGACATGGAGTAGCCAAAGAACTTATACGCATGCTCACGGACTGAACTAAGGGGTAGATTGCCAGAGGAGATGGCAGGTGGAGGGAGGCACACGGCAAAACTGGGACAACTGTAATAGCATAATCAATAAAATACATTTAAAAAAATAAAAATTGGGGCATTTAAAAACTAAAAATAATAGGGTTAGTGTTAGGTGTAATTTTGGATTTAGGGTGAATGTTTTGAATTAGCGTTAGAGGTAGAGTTAGGCTTAGGTTAAGTTTTAGAATTAATGTTAGAGTTAAGTTTATAGTTAAGGTTAGGTTTAGATTAAGGGTTAAATTTAGGGTTAGGGTTAAGTTTAGGGTTATGGTTAAATTTAGGAATAGGGTAAAGGTTAATTATTGTTATGGTTAGAAAGATAGGGTTTGGAATATCTTAAGGTTAGGGGTGAAGTTAGGTGAAGGGTTTGGGTTAGAGTTAGTATTTTTGGTTAGGTTAGGGTTTTGATTAGGGTTAGGATCAGGAATAGGTTTAAGATTAAAGTTAGGGTTATGATTTTGTTTAAAGTAACATTAATAGGTTAGGATTAGGGTAAGAGTTAGGATTGAGGCTACATATAGGATTAGGGTTAGTGTTAGTTTAGGTTAGTATTTGGGTTAAGGGTAGGGTTAGAGTTAAGTTTAGGTTTAAGTATAGGGTTAGGCTTAGAATTTAACAAAAAAAATAATTTCAGTGAACATGCAGGTCTTAATACAGTTAATTATTTTTATTGTTTTTTCTGATGGATCTAGGATTTTTCTTTCAACATGATTAGCTCATGATAGAAATAAATTGATTGGTCTCCAAGACAGATCTTTCTGAACAGTTTAAATGTTGTGCTTTGTACCATGTGGTAAACATAATAATATATATTCAAACTTCAAATTCTCAGTGGATCTCCTGACCATAAATTTAGTAAGAAATCATGGAAGAAGGGCTACCTTGTGCTGTGTCTATTTCCTTTTAAAAGCAATTCTTAGTACGGCTAGATACCAAAGTTTTGAATCAACCATTTTAGTCACTTTCCATGTAGACACTGCCACAATGCACATCATATAGCACACACTACCTGGAGCACAAAACTGTAGGTTCGATGAACTGTTTAGACAAACTGTGATGGGGAATTCCTTGGCAACAGGGCCTCGGGCATCTTCTGGCCTTTGGTCCTATGAAAGAGATAAGCCAGATCCACCAAATGTGACTTTATCCACCGTTGGAATGCCTCCAAAGGAAATACAAAAGACTCTCCCATCAGAAAACATCTGTTGACTTTGGAGCATCCATATCAAGAGCAGCAAAACACACAGCAGTTGCGGGCCTGCTCTGTTGAGGTAAAAGGAATGTCAAGTATGAAAAAAATCAAGAGGAAATGGAGACAGGAACTTTAAAAATCTTCTATGTTTTTGTAGATATGAATTTAATTAGGTTATTTTTTTAAAATTTGGCCTCAGAAATAATTCTAATATGGCATTTTCAGTTTTCCATTATCTTAAACAAAAATCTGGTAACAGATATATATAAAATATCCATTGTTATATGACCTCAACCCTCTAGTTTGGCCTAAAATGGTCACAGTAACCATCATTAATGAATGACACTATTAGGAAGTAAAGTTAGTTTTCAAAATGTTTGGCAATATTTATCTAAATATTCTTAAATATTATTTGAAAAAGGAAGTGTTGAGATGGAAGTTCTTATATGAGCTCTTCATCTAAATTTACTAGAATGACGAGAAATATATATGGTGAGGCAAAAGTAGGTTTATGGTTATTCATATGGAAAATAACAATAATTAACAAACAATAATACAAAAATGAACTTTGTGTTTTTCATACTCACAGCTACAAACCTATTTTTGCCCCATCCTGTACAAGAAGACTTCTGGGGGGAAAAGCCATAAATTTCTAACCTTAATTGTTAGATGAAAATAAAATTAGTGTATTGGTTTTCAGGGTCCTTTTTCTCTGCCTCTTGGTGTTTCCTTAGGGTGTGGCACAGCCTCCTTCTCTTCTCATTGTACACAGCCTTCCTGTCCTATCTTGCCTTTTCCAATGAATTGCTCTCCTGGGTGCAGGGAAATCCCAAACCCATCCCAGACTATCCTGAACCTTGGACCTGTTTTCAATAGCATGCTAGATGCCTGAAATTTAACATTTCAAAAACAGAACTAATGTACCCAAAAAGGGCTAGAGCTAATAAATGATTTTGGCAAGCTGATGGGACACAGGTCACTTTTTTTAAAAACTCTATTTCTATACAAGAGCAATGAATAATCCTGAAGGAAAATTAAGGAAACTATTTCATTAGCAATATCAATAAAAATAAGATGCTTAGGAATAAATTTAACAAAATAAATGTAAGTACACTGAAAACTACAAAATATTATTTTTTAAAAATCAGTTAAATACGTGGGAAAATATTCCATGTTTATGGATTGAAAGAATATTACTAAGATGGCAATACTCTCCAAATTGATTTCCAGGTTCAACATAATCCCTCTCAAAATCCTATTTATTTGCACATATGTACAAGCTGATTCTAAAATTCATATGGACATTTAAAGAATCCAGATAGCCAAAGCAATCTTAGAAAAGATGAACAAAGTTGGAAGACTCGACACCTCCCAATTTCAAAACTTTCTAATAAGCTACATATTCTAATAAGTAAATAGGACTGTGAGGTACAGTCATGAAGATAGACATAGATAAATGGAATAAAACTGAGAATCCAGAAATAAACCTATATACTTATGTTCAATTGATTTTGTGCAAGGATGTCAAGACACTTCAATGGAAGAAAAAACAGTTGTTTTTTTTTTCAACAAATGGTGGTGAATATCCACCTGCCAAAGGATGAGGTTGAAGCCCATCCCCAACACCATATATAAAAATTAACTAGAAACGGATCAAAAACCTAAGTATAACAGCTAAAATCTATTAAGCTCTTGGACAAAACAGGCTTGGATCTTCATGATATTGGACTAGGCAATGGTTTCTTAGATGTGACATCAAAAGTACAAGCAACAACAAAAAACATAGATCATTTGGATTTCATCAAAATTAAAAACTTTTGAGCTTAAAATGACACTATAAAGAAAGTAAAAAGGCAACATACAGAGTGGGAGACAATATTACATATTTGCAAATCATGTATCTGTTAAGGGTCTAGTATCCAAAATATGCAAAGACCTCTTACCACTCAATAACAAAGACAAATAATGCCATTTAAAAATATATAGAGGTTTAAATTTATTTGTAGTCTTTGGGAATGTACTTACATTAAGTAAAAGTAATCCATATCTATGTTTCACTGTTAGACAATATCCTACTGATTTTAAAATTTCCTTGGATAATTCATTAATTGAGTAATTTAAATACTGACAAATGAGAGTTGGCAGTGTATGAGGGGGGAACTCAAAAAGTGGAATTTATTTATAAAAAATTGTGTATTTATTCTTACACGTTTAAATTTCAGTCACCTTCAAAGTACTCTCCATTTGATCCAACACACCTGTCAAGACATTTTTTTCCATTCCTTAAATCAGTTTTTGAACTCATTGAGTTTGATGCCTTTTAGTGCTTCTGCTGTTTTTTGTTTCATCTCTCTACATCAGCAAAATGTTTCCTTTTGAGGACTTCTTTCATCCCGGGAAACAACAACAACAACGACAACAACAAAATGTCATTTGGAGCAAAATCAGGTGAATAGGGAGCGTGGGGCACGGGGGCATGATGGTTTTTGGTCAGAAACTGCTGGAACACTCAGTGCAGTTGGGCAGGTGTGCTTGTGAATGACCCATCATGAAGTGGGCAAATGCATTGAAAGAGTCTCCAAAAAAAGTTCACTGAAGCCGAATGCAGCTTCTCACGACCACACCAGCCGGTACACTGATACGGATGGGTTCCTAGAACAGTCCTAGCAGGGGAAGCCTGTACTACCAGGGGCCTGCCCTCCAGAAGATAATTCCAGATTTGGGGGGTTTCCCTTTGAATAACAATTTTATATGTTTTAGAAAAAAATTTAAACAAATTTCTGTTAACTTCCCCCACCTTTATCAAAATTACCAGCTCAGTATTTTGTTACTGAAATCTACTTTTAGAATAAAATTTTGTTTACTGTCTTAAAAAAATTAAATGGCCATATGGCCTGAATAGACATTTCTCCAAAAAAATTCGCAAATGGCCAAAAAATATCCCACATGAAAATACTCACATACTCAATATTATTACTCATTATGAAGATGCAAATCAAAACCACAATGAGATACCAATTCACAAGTACTAGGATGGCTGAATAGGACAGGAAGAAATTGGAAAACTTCATACATTACTGGTTGGGATGTAAAATGATGCAACCAATTTGGAAAACAGTCCAGAAGTTACTCAAAAAACATAGAATTACCATATAACCCTGCCGTTCCACTACTAGGTATATACCCAAGAGGACAGAAAATATGTCTGCACGAAAGCTTATACACCAGTGTTCATAGCAGCATTAGTCACAGTAGCCAAAACGTTGAAACAACTCAGTGTTCATCAACTCAAGAATGGTTAAACAAATTGTAATATCTGCATAAAGTGGAATATTATTCAGCTACAAAAGGTGTGAAGTATTGATAGATGCCACAACATGGATGAACCCTAAAATATGCTCAGTGAAATAAGTCAGACACACACACACACAAAATATATAAATCTATTTATATGAAATGTCCAGAATGTAGACAAAAAGTAGATTAGTAATTGCCAGAGGTGTGATGGGGCAATGGAGAATGTGAATGAGATTTTTTTGTTTTTAATCCGCACCCAAGGATATGTTTTACTGATTTTAGAGAGAGAGGAAGGGAGAGAAAGCGAGCGAGAGAGAAGTATCAATGTGAAAGATATCGATTGGTTGCCTGCCTTCTGAGTCCCAGCTGAGGATCCCACAGCCTTTTGGTGGGCGGAACGATGCTGCAGCCAACTGAGCCGGCCAACCAGGGCAAATACTGCGGGACTTTTTTTTTTTAATTATGAAATGTTCTGCAGTTAGATAATGGCGACAGTTGGAAAACCTCATGAATATACTAAATGCCACTGAACTGTGTATTTCAGAAGGGTGAATATCAGATGAATTATGTCTCAATTTTTAGAAATTCAAAAAAGAAAATAAAAACAACTTTCCTAATTCCAAAACTCTTCCTCCTTGTGTGTTTCCCTGTCTCAAGAAATCTTGAGTCATTGACTTCTTTCTTCTCATTATCCCATTCCCTCCATTTTTGGCTTTTATATCTTTTGAATATTTTGAATCTACCACTTCCTCTCCATTCGACCCACACCATAATGATCTGTAATGCCATCATTTCATGCCTAATGCTGCAGCTGGTCTCCACACCTTTGCTCTTGCTTTTCCGCAGTTCATTCTCCATGATTTAGTCAAAGGGAATGAACCTTCTAATATACTCAGTCACATTTAAATTAAACCAAGATAAAATGTGTCATTTCTCTTTTACTTCTGTTTCAGGCTTTAATTTTACTTTTATACACATGAGATAATATATATGATTCCGGAGATATAGCAATGAAAAGACATGATTCCCGCCTCAGGGAGCTTGTAGTCTGGAGGGTGTCAACAAAAAATATATAGGAAATCAGGATGTAATAGGGTAAGTGCTATGGGAGTGTCATGACATGGGGGCTTGGGAAGTCAGGAGAGGCCTGAAGAAGCCATAAAGTCTTAGCTGATTTTTGGAAAATAAAGGGGAATTATACAAGCAAAGAAAAAGAAAGGAAATCCCAGAAAAGGGGGTACCTTGTGCAAAAGTCTGGAAGTAAAAGCATGGACCTTACAGAGTCTTCAAAAACCTTGGAAAAGTCTACCCCCAAGGGTCTTTATGGCCACCTGTGGTAGTGAAGTCTCTTTTGTTAAAAAGAAAAAATATCAACTCTGATGGATTTAAACAGAGAAAGACCTATGTTAATGAAAACACTGGGGGTAAAGTGGTTTGAGTAAGCCTTAATCTACGTGCTCCAATGTATCACCAATCTGTGTGTCTCAGTCTCTGCTCTGTTGGCCCATCTCTGTTGGCAGGTCTACAGACTATGTCCAGGTGCCACCAGATCCAGACCCACATTCCGTGGGACGCAAACTCAGCAGAAGGATCTCTTTCTGGCCAATATGTCCAAAGATTGATTTTTCCCTGGGCTAATGGAGACAAATGGCTGAGCCTGAATCAAAATCGCTGTGCCAGAGGAACCTCATTCTCTTGTCTCTCAGCCATGGAGCTGGCTAAACAGAAGATGGAGAGGAATGGCCAGAAATCAGAGCAGTGGGAGGAAGTGTGTAGGGGGGAGAGGTTCCCCAAGGAAAGGTAGGCACTACGGCAAGAGGTAGGCGGAAAAAATGATGGACAGAGTGAAAGAGCAGTGGCCCATGAAACCACAGTAAGTCTGCTGGGCCCCTTTTAACGGGCAGTGGGACCACCAAACTATGTGCCTGAGATGATTCCTCGTGGAGACAATGATGCAGCAGCCTTAAAGGCAAGGACACTGACTTGGAAGCAGCTGCATTAATTCAGTCAACATATTATTGTTGCAGAAATCAAGATAGTGTCACTAGAAATAAAAAAATACTTGGTAAGTTTGAACCATAAGAAGAAGGCAGAGCCTAGGTAACTGGTTACAGGTGGAAGCTTTGTGGGCAGAGGGGGTTCTAGTGAGGGGGTGAGGAAGTTGAGTGTGACTCCCAGGTTTAATGCTTGGGGAACTAACTGAATAGTGGCTATTGACTAGGAGCCCAGCAGCAGAAGCAGTTCTAAAGGAAGGCTGGGTGAGTTCAGTGATTTTAATATGTGAGATGAGGGCCCTGGATTAGTTGGCACCTAGAGTTCCTAGTCAGAAGTGCAGGGAAAGACCCAGGGTATGTGCAGTTCAGGTTGGAGCCCCACTGAGCAAGGAGATAAAATCATGAAGAAGACCTATTTCCAAAAAATATATACAAATATATACAAATGGCCAGTTTTGATTTGATTCCAGTTTTCAAAGAGCTAGTAAGTCATGGGGCAAGGGCTGTGGACACAAAGGATAGGTTGTGGACACATGTAGGAGCCCCCCTACCCTGCCCTAGATTTGCCTCAGGAACGAGGGAAAGCTTTCCCCGTGATAAAACCTTGAGGATTAGTCAGAGGCAGGTGCTTTCGGAGAGACGATACGGAGTGAATTAACTTACTAAGTCATAATTATTATCTAGGAATCTTTGTTTTCCCCATTAAATTGGCCTATGTATAAAAAGAAGTCTAACTGGCAGCCGGCCTCTGTCAGAGGGAGCTGGAAATTAGTCTACTCCCTTAGGACTGTGTGTTTACCAGGACATGGAGTGAACTGTGGCTACTGAGTATAGTTTGTGGAAGTGATGTCTGAAAGTTTGGCTTCATAAATACCGTGTTCTTACCAAGTCTGCGTAAAGAGCCAGAAAATGCTCTGACATCTCCCCTCAAAAATAGGCCTTTGAGCATCCCTGGATAAAAGCTCCTAGGACCAGAGACCCTGAAAAATGAGCTCCCACTGAAGCTCACTAAAAAAGTAAACCATGCTTTCTCTTGCCCAGCTTTCTTATAAAGAATAGGGGAAAGATATCAGAGTAAATCTGAAAGCTGGTCCCCGGTTGTCAGTAGAGGAGAGGCCCAGTCTATGACAGGCCTCTGCGGGAAGCACGCAGGGTAGAATGTCGTGGGAGGGCGCCATAAAAGCTGAAGCACACTGCAGCACTTGGTTTATTTAGCCCAGAGCCCCACACTAATTGTTGTTTTCAGCCTTCGAAGAGGTGCCAGCCCAGGATTTATGAGGCACTCCTTAACGCGACCTAAGGAGAAACAAAAAAACAACTTTTATTTCAGGACTAAAGACTGTCCGGAAAACTGGAGAAGTCCTGAATGTCACTGTGAGGAAACGCAAAACAGGAGGCAATATGTTTGTGTTGGGCAGATGGGAAATGGCTTCTGTATTTCCATAGGTGATTATAACATCATTAGGGAAATATGAGAAAGCCATTAGCAATACATGAATTCCCGTTCATCCACGTGTTTTTAAGTGTCATTAAAATGCATTCAACCATAGCTGCATGCGTAATTTTTCAAAGTATACATAAATGATTTTACTTTTGCAGATTCACTATAATTTAAATAAGTGATTACTCTTAGATATTCTATTTCTAAATTACCTCTAAAATTAAGACTCAAATAATAAACACATCTATTACTGACATTTCTGGAAAAAGCCCCATCATTGCCAATATTGTAATTCTACAAATCTAATCCTTGTAATATTCAGTATGGTTTGTCAATATTTATTTGACTCGTCAACGGTGTGGAGGATATGTATTGACTTGTAAGCCTAATATGCAAGAAAAATAAGGAAGCACAGCACTTCCTTTCTTTGGCAAGATCTGTATAACTGCTATCTGTGGGAAACTGGCTGCTAGACAAACCACTCTGTTCTATGTACAGCTTTGTTGATTTACATGGCTCTCCAAAAAGCATGCACTCATGAGTTTGTTTCACCTGAAATATGTTAACAGACAAGCTGTCTAAAAGCGTGAAATGCTGTCATAGAGGATGGAAAGAAAGGAGAGATCTTTGGATGATTTAGGTAGTTTTTCTTCTTGGCCTACTTGCAGTCCTTCTGTCTCAAACTGATTTGAAGGATGGAATCTTCTTGTCAGGCTCAACTAACAAATGTGTGGAATACTGATTGGAACGTGATAACTCCTACCTCTAGCTCTTTAGAGAGCAGTGGTATCTTACCCTGCAGAGACTGAGTGGGTTAGCTGAGCTGGCTCTGTTGCAGCCCAAAGGGATCATGGGTTCTATTTCTAAATAGACCTCTTAGAGTCACACTGAAAAACAACCTTTTAAAATTTTTTATTTTTATTTTACATATTATTTTGAGTTTCAGGGCAATTTTAAATAGAATTTATTGGAGTAATATTGGTTAATAAAATTAAATAGGTTTCAGCTGTACAATTTTATTAATACATCATTTGCATATTGTATTGTGTGACAAGTCAAGTTTCCTTCCATCACCATTTATCCCCCCATACCCTCTCCTATCTTCCCCTACCCCCCATTCCTTTCAGTAATCACCATACTGTTGTCTGTGTCTATGAGGTTTTTTTCCCTACTTAATCCCTTTACCTTTTTCACCCAGCCCCCCAACCTCCCCACTCCTCCCCTCCCCTCTGATAGCTATCAGTCTTTTCTCTGTATTTATGCGTCTGTTTCTATTTTGTTTATTAATTTATTTTGTTCATTAGATTTCACATATTAGTGAAATCATATGGTATTTATCTTTCTCTGACTGGCTTATTTCATTTAACATAATACTCTCCAGGTCCATCTATGCTGTAGCAAAAGGTAAGATTTCCATCTTTTTAACAAGTGAGTAGAATTCCACTGGGTAAAGGTACCACAGCTTTTTTTATTCACTCATCTACGCATGGGCACTTGGGCTGCTTCCAAATTTTGGCTATTGTAAGTAAAGCTGCAATGAACATAGAGGTGCATATATTCCTTTGAATTAGTGTTTCAGGTTGCCTTGGATATATTTCCAGAAGTGGAATCCCTGGGTCATAAGGCAGTTCCATTTTTAATTTTTTGAGGTATCTCCATATTGCTTTCCACAGTGGCTGCACCAATCCGCATTCCAACCAACAGTGCATGAGGGTTCCCTTTTCTCTATGTTGTCACAGACATTTGTTTGTTGCTTTGTTGGTGAGGGCCATTCTGACAGGTGTGAGGTGATATCTCATTGTGTTTTTAGTTTGCATATCCCTGATAATTTGTGATGAGCACCTTTTCATATGTCTATGGGCCATCTGTATGTCCTCTTTGGAGAAGTGTCTATTCACGTCCTTTGCCCATTTTAAAATTGGATTTCTTTTCTGGTGTTGAGTTTTGTAAGTTCTTTATAAATTTTGCATATTAACCCCTTATCAGATGAAAAACACAACTTTTAAGCAATATATGAGTGACATAGCTGGGATTTCAAATTTGAGCAGCTGCACAGAACCCCATCGGGGAAGAACTGTTGAAAAGGACACATGTTTTTGCAGATGAGTGATTATACATGACACGTTCAAGTGCCTCCAAATTTTTCTGGGCTCCTTTATATAAAAAGGAGCTCCACCTAGCACTCCAACAGCTAACACACGTAGTGCTCACCATGGACCAGGTTTGGCTGTAAGTGCTCTAGCTCACTTAATCTGCATAGAAACTCTATTATAGAGGCCAGAGAGACACAGTGACTGGCCCAGGTCACACAGAAGTTAATATGTGGCCAGGCAATGGGATGCAAGTCTTTCACCTTAACTGCTAAGCTGAACTGTATCTGTGTTATAGTATCCTACTCCATGTCCATCTGCATTCTTCCCTCTCTCTCATCATTTGTAAACATATACAAAACATTGCAGAATAGTCTGCTCTAACATGGGAAGTCAACCACCATCCTTTTATACTGGATTGGCTCATGGATCTGAAGATATTGCTGAACTTTGGGAAATGCCAAAGATACAATCTTTTCAATGGGCAGAGAAGCAGTTGATGTGATGTGATGTGATGTGACAGAGAGTGTGCTTAAATTACAACATATAAATTCCCATCTTGGACCCTGGCTGCTGTGGCTCAGTGGATTGAGTGCTGGCCTGCAAACCAAAGGGTTGCCAGTTTGATTCCCAGTCAGGGTATATGCCTGGGTTGTGGGCCAGGTCCCCAGTAGGGGGCACATGAGAGGCACCCACACATTGATGTTTCTCTCCCTCTCTCTTCATCTTTTCCCCTCTCTCTACAAATAAGTAAATAAAATATTTTTTTAAAAATTCCCATCTTGGCTTTTCTCCAGGCCAGCTAAGTGACAGTGGGCCAGTTGCTGCTCATCTCTGGCCTTCATTCTCTTGATGCATCAAATGAAGAATTGGCCCTGAAAATCTCTCCGCTCCCTCAGGCTCAAGCACTCTAAAATTCCATGGTACAAGATTTGACAGAGTGTTAAAGAAAGCAGGTGGTAGTTAAAGAAGAACGTTAACCGAGATGCTGAATTTGACAGAAGTGTTATGTTTCTGCCCCCATTTCCTACCCACAAATTCATCTCCCCTCTGATGGGCAATCATTGAGCAGAACTGTGACACCTTATTTAAGTGACAGAACTTGTGAACTTGTTTCTAGTTGCTTAGTTAATATTTTGGTATTCGAGGAGGATTAAAAAGGAAAATAGAGACTAATAATTCTAATATGAAGCTATATATACACAGATTTCTCTATAGCCTGAATAATAGGTGACAGTGTACTTTAAAATGAAGGTTATTGTAATAATTAATGTCTTCGTAAAATCTTAATTTCTTGTATATTCTGTTGACCATAAAATAATTAGAGGTGATGTTGTCTTTCAAAATCAGGCAAGTATCACTAGTGGCTTCAATAAGAAAGTACTTTACTTTCAAAATATTTTCACATTAATACTTTTCTCTCAACTTTTGGATCTATGTAGCTTATTACTAAACAAATAAAAGTTCAAATTATGGAGAAAACCTTCATTTAAAAGAATGAGATATTTGTAAGCACAGTCCTTATGTTCTGCTACAATTTTAAAATTGTGATTAAATTTATAGTTCTAAAACTATTGCTCTTTAACCGAAGTGAGTACTGACTGCAGCTTCGATTTCTTCAGTGTTTCTGGAACAAGAGTTATTTCTGATTTTTGACATCAAAGAATATTAAAATTTGGCATAGCATCTTATTAAAGTCCTATATAAGCACAACAGATGGGAGAAACTAAATATAACAATTGAGGTTTCATAGGCATCTCATCAATATCTTAAACCAAACCCACAGCTATTGGAATTATTTCAACAAATGATTGGGATGGCTGCTGGTTTTGCTCCTACAATGGTACATATTTTCAGAAAAGACAGTTTCTATGCTAATTTGGGGGCTCTGGCCTTTTGACCCAGAAGTGCCATTCAGAGAAACCTACACGGACCTGAGAGTCAGGGTGGACACACACTTTAGAGACAATATAGAGAAGCCGGCATGAGCTCAAGCTCTGAAAAGAATTGTGAAGCTGCATCCTGCCAGAGTTTCCTCTCATTCCTGTATTTCTTTTCCCTGTAGCTCCTTATTGGCAGCAAATGGACTATTCTTTGGTACAGTTTCTGTACATTCTTTCCCACAATGCTTTCTCTTTTTTATTTTTCATTCTCCTTAATCCCCCTTTTAGTACCTTTTTTTTCCATGTAACTCACCTAGTTTTCCTTTTCTTTCCCCATGCTTTCCTTCATATGAATGTCACTTTTTCTCTGTAAATCCTTCCCCACCTTGCTCATCTGTGAGAGAAAGCAAATAACAAAACTATGGGAACAGTCATTGATCCCGCAACTAGAGGGAAATTTCATCACTTCATCTCATTATTATCACCAGAGTTATTTATTTTGTGTCTATTTTTCTCCATGCTGTAGCAATATGATTTCAGAACTCAATTTAACTCTGGAAATAAATTAATTTCTCTGTTGTCGTTTCAGGACAACAATGTCAGAGGCTTAAGAGTGGTCAAATAAGATAAGGAATAAGGGACAAAGGAGCACTGTTCTGATGTCCCTTCACCCAACTAATTCAGTCACACACCTGTTAGGGAGCTCGGACAGTTGCTAGGTGCAGGGGAGACACAGCCCCACACTCACAGTCTAGTGAGGAGATAGAGATGTAAACAATTGTCTACAATAGAGTGATATGTGATAAGGGCTGATTCAAATGGAGTTTTGAGTGCAAAATAAAGTAAGCAAGGGTGCCTTGGGCTGAGAGAGAGGGAAGATCTCAGAAAGGAGAGCCTGTCAGGAGAGACCTGGAAAAAGGTCAGAAAAAAAGAGACCCACAGAGTGAGTTCTGCTAACAGAGAGGACATGGACATTCCAGACAGAGAGCACCACCTGAGCAAAAACACTACTACACATGAAGCATGGCTAAGGAATAAGGTATTGTATAAATGGGGAGTGGCAGGAGACACACCTGGAAATGTCAATAGGACAACAGTGTCAGAGGGTTAAGGGTGGTCAAATAAGATAAAGAATGAAAAATGAGTTGGATTTTTAAATTCAGAATTTATAGGTAATCTTACTGTGAAGGGCTTTGGGAAAGTAGTAGAAGAAGAAAGCAATATTGTCAGAATGCTGAAAAATGGGTGAGACTTGAGGAAATCCAGATACAGTCGCTCCTCCCTCATCTGTGGTTTTACTTTCCATGGTTTTAGTTACCTGCAGTCAATCTTGATCTAAAAAGCATTAAAGGGAGAACTCCAGAAATAAACGATTCATAAGCTTTAAATTGTATGCCATTCTGAGTAGTGTGATGAAAGTTCCTGTTGTCTTGCTCCACCCTCCCAGGGGGGAATCATCCCTTTGTCCAGCATCCCTGTGCTGTGTGAACCCCCAGCCATTACGCACCCAATAGCTGTCTTGGTTATTAGATCAGCTCTCCTAGTATCGCAGTGCTTGTATTCAAGTAACCCATATTTTACTTAGTAATGGCCCCAAAGTGCAAGAGCAGTGATGTTCAGCATTCAGACATGCCAAAAAGGAGCTGCAAAGTGCTTCCTTTAAGTGAAAAGGTGAAGGTTTTCAACTTAATAAGGAAACAAACAAACAAAAAATCACATGCTGAGGTTGCTAAGATCTATAGTAAGAATGAATCTTCTATTAGTGAAATTGTGAAGTAAAAAGAAATTTGTGCTATTCTGCTGTCACACCTTGAATTGCAAATGTTATGGGCACAGTATGTAATAAGTGCTTATTTAAGATGGAGAAGACATTAAATTTGTGGGTGCTAGACATCAACAGGAAACGTATTTCTATTAATAGCAGTGTGTTGCACCTGGAAGCATTGAGTCTATGTGAAGAATTCATCAAGGGACCCCCTGAAACAAGTAACCACAATCACATAACTTTCGTTACAGTATAAGGGGGGAACCAAAAAGAACAACCTGGAATTATCTTCCAGAGGGTGGTCCCCTTGTAGTACAGGCTTCCACTGCCAAGTGAGTGTTCTAGGAACCCATCTGTATCAGTGTACCAGCTGGCGTTGTGAGAGCATATTTTCAACTTCGGAGAATTTTTCCTAAGATTCTCAACATGTTTGCACATATCATGACAGGTGATTTTTGAGTACACCTACCCATAACTGTGCTAAGTGTTCAGCAGTTTTTGAGCAAAACCAGGATGACCCTCATGCCCCACCTTCCCTATTCACCCAACTTTGCCCTGAGCAACTTTTTGTTCGTTTGTTGGGAAGAAAAAAGTCCTCAAAGGGAAACATTTTGTCACTGTGGAAGAGGTGAAATAAAAAACAGCAGAGGCACTAAAAGGCATCAAAATTGATGAGTTCAAAACTGTTTTGAGCAGTGGAAAAAAGTCTCAAAGGGTGTATTGCATCAAATGGAGAGTACTTTGAAGGTGACTGAAGTTTAAACACGGAAGAATAAATATAAACTTTTTTACAAATACTGTTTTGGGGGGGTTCCCTCTCATATATTGTTATAATTGTTCCATTTTATTATTAGTTACTGTTGCTAATCTCTTACTGTGCTTAATTTATAAATTAAACTTATCATAGTCATGCATGTGTAGAAAAAATGATAATTATATAAGGTTTGGTACTATACTCAATTTCAGACCTCCACTTGTAGCCTTGGAAGGCACCCCCCTGGATAAGGGGAGACTATTCTAATGGGTGCATAGACCAGCATTTCTGAAATCCTGTGGTCTTGAGGACACTCTACACTCTATAGTTACTGAGAATCCCCCAAAGCTTTCATTTTTGTGGGTTATGCCTATCCATAGGAATCATATTAGAAATTAAAACCGAGAACTTTTCAAAAATAGCCATTAATGCAGTAAAAATAACAAATGTATTATAGACAACATAAATAAGTTATTTTGTGTAAAAAATAATTATATTTTTCAAAACATAAGAGTTTCTTTTGAGGTTCATGAAAATGTTCTAAAATTGATTGGGGCGATGAACACAAGTCTGTGAATACACTAAAAACCATGGATTTACATACACTAAATGGGTGTATGAATTATATTTCAATAAAAAAGGTTAAAAACTACTAACCTCGGGGTTTTTAATATATACATGTATGAGGTGATTAAAGTATCAAGTTGTAAACACTTATTGAATAATTAAAACTAACTACTTACTCTCGCTCTCTCAAACACAAACAGAAAAAATGCAAATAAAAAATGAGGCTATTTTCCTTGAGGTTAAGTGTAGAACATTAGGAAGAAGCTTCTTACTTGTGGAAATAAAATGATGATAGAGGATTTTATTGCCTCTTTCCTTCGTTTTTTAAAAAAAGTTGAGGTATGATTTACACACAATAAAATCCATTCACCTTGTCTACAACTCAATAATTTTCTTTAAATTTATACAGTTGTCCCAAATCCTCATTTCAGTTTTAGAATCTTTTCCTCTCCCCAAAATATTCTCTGGTTCCCATTTGCAGTCAATTCCTGCTCCTACCCCAAACTGACTTACCTGCTTTTTGTCTCTATACTTATCATTTAAAAAAATATATTATATAAATTTTATTACACAATATAATATTTTGAGTGTGGCTTCTTTCATTTAATGTTTTTGAGATTCATCCATGTTGTTGAATATATTAATATTTCATTTCCACTGCTGAGTAATATTTTGTCAAATAAATACATACACGTTTTATTTATTGATTCATTAGTAGATGGACATTGGCAGTGTTTTCAGTTTGTGATTATTATGAATAAAACTGCTATGAACATTTGTGTACAAGTTTGGGTGGATGTTTCTCATTTTTCTTGTGTTGAATTGCTGGGTTATAGGTATGCATGTGTTCAACATTTTAAGAAACCATAAACTGTTTTCTAAAGTGTCTGCACCATTTTTCATTCCCACCAATAGTGTATAATGATTTCAGTTTCTGCACATCCTCGTCAACATTTTTATCTGTCTTCTTGATTACAGCCATCCTGGTGGCTGTGAAGAGATATCTCTTTGTGGCTTTAATTTGTATTTCCCTAATGACTAATGACACTGAGAATCTTTTTTATGAGCCTGTTGGTGATTTGTATGTCTTAGCCCATATTTTAATCAGGTTGTCTTTATATTATTTTAAAAAATATATTCGTTTACCATGGTATAATACACATAACATTAATATTAACCATTTTTTAAGTGTACAGTGCCATTAAAATACATTTAAAGTGTTGTTCAACTATCACCCTATCCATTTCCAGAACTTGTTCATCTTCCCAACTGAAACCCTATACCCATTAAACAATAACTCCTCATTTTCTCCTTCCTCCTTCCCCTGGAAACCACAATTCTGCTTAATACCTTTATGAATTTGACTATTATAGGTACTTCATGTAAGTGGAATTGCACGTTATGGTATTCGTCCTTTCATTACTGGCTTATTTCACTCAACATACTGTCTTCAAGGTTCATCCATGTTGAAGCATAGTGAGCCAGAATTTTCTTTTTAAGGCTGAGTGATATTCAGCTGTGTGAATACACCACATTTTGTTTACTGACTCATCTTTGATGGCCACTTGTTTTGCTTCCACCTTTGGCTATTGTGAATAATGCTGCAATGGACATGGTTTTACAAATATTTGTTGAAGTTTCTGCTTTGACTTCTTTTGGGAATTCCCAGAAGTGGAGTTGTGGAATCATATTGTAATTCTTGTTTAACTTTCTACAGAAACACCACACACGCTATTTTTCACAGTGGCTGCACCATTTTATTTAACAGTGCACAAATGTTCTAATTTCTCTACTTCCTCAACAGTACTTTTTTCTGGTTTTATTTTGTTTGTTTTTTAAAATATCCATTCTAATGAGTATAAATTGTTATCTCACTTATTTTTCATTCACATTTCTCTAATAATTAGTAATGCTGAGCCTCTTTCGATGTGCTAATTGGCCATTTGTGTATCTTCTTTGGAGAAATGTCTTCTCAAGTTCTTTGTCCATTTTTTAAGTTGGGTTTCTTTAAATTGTCTTTTTGTTGTTGAGTTCCTTAAGTATTCTAGAGGCCAGTCTTTTATCAGATATATGATTTGCAAAAATTTTCTTCCATCCTTTGGATTGCCTTTTTGTTTTCCTGATAGTGTCCTCTGAAGTACAAAAGTTTTTAATTTTGAAGAAATTCAGTTTATTATTCTTTTCCACTGATTGTGCTTTTTTGCCATATATAAGGACTACTGCATTATCCAAGGTCACAAAAATTTGGACATGTTTTTTCCTAAGTGTTTATAGTTTTAGCTATTACATTTAGATATTTGGTTAATTTTGAATTAATTTTATGTGACATGAGGTAAGGGTGCAACTTCATTTTTGGCATGTGGATATACAGCTGTCCTAGCACCATTTGTTGAAAATACTATACTTGCCCCATTGAATTTTGCTGTCACACTTGTCAAATTCAGTTGGCTATAAGTATGAGGGTTTATTTCTGCACTCTTAATTCTACCCCACTGAACTATATGTTCATCCTATGCCAGTGACACACTTTCTTGATTACAAGTGTTCCATATTAAATTTTGAATTGGGAAGTGTAATTTCTCCAGCTTTGTTCTTCTTTTGTAAGACTGTTTCAGCTGTTTTTGGTCTCCTGAATTTCCATATGAATTTTGAGATCAGCTTATAAATTTCTTCCAATAAGCCACTTGGGAGTTGATAAGAATTGAGTTGAATCTGGAAATCAATTTGAGGAGTATTATCATCTCAGCAATAGTAAGCCTTCCATAAACATGGGCTATTATTTCATTTATTTAGAAGTTTTAAAATTTCTTTCAATAATCCTTTGTAGTTTTCAGGGTACAAGTTTTGCACTGCTTTTGTTACTCCTAAGGATTTTATTAGTTTTTGAGGCTATTCTAAATGGAAAATTTTTCTTAATTCCATTTTTAGTTCTGTGTTTACTCTTAACCACAACAAACCCAATATCTGGACTTCATTTCTCTTTTTACTTTCTTTATTTTATTCTATTGTATTTTTATTGAACTTTTCGGGCTGACATTCATTAATGAAAGTATATAGGTTTCAGGTATACAATTCTATAATACATCATCTATTGTATATTGTATTGTGTGTTCACCACCCAGATTCAGGTCTCCTTCCATTATCATTTATTCCTCTCTGTACGCTCTCCTACCACTCACCCCTCTTTCCCTTTGATAATTACCATACCATTGTCTGTGTCTATGGGTTTTTTTCTGCTTAATCTCTTCACCGTTTTCCCCACCACCCAACTCTCCTTCCCTCTGACCACTGTCAGCCTGTTCTCTGTATCTACGAGTCTGCTTCTGTTTTGCTTAATTTATTTTGTTCATTAGATTCCACATATGAGTGAAATAATATGGTACTTTCCTTTCTCTGACTGGCTTATTTCACTTAGAATAATACTCTCCAGGTCCATTCATGCTGTTGCAAAAGGTAAGATCACCTTCATTTTTAAAGGCTAAGCAGTATTTCATTGTGTAAATGTACCATAGCTTTTTTATCCACTCACTTACTGATGGGCCCTTCGGTTGCTTCCAAGTTTTGACTATTGTAAATAATGCTGCAATAAACATAAGGGTGCATATATTTTTTCTAATTAGTGTTTCAGGTTTCTTTGGCTATAGTCCCAGAAGCGGAATTGCTGGGTCATAAGGCAATTCAATTCCTTTTTTTTTTTTCCCTTTGCCATTTAGCCCCCTTATACCTCTCCCCTCTGCAATCACCATTCTGTTGTCCATGTTCATGAGTCCTTTTTCCCTTTTGCTCAGTCCCTCCACCCCGTAACTCCCCTCCCCATAACTGTCATCTTGCTCATTACCTACGAGTCTGTCTCTGTCTTGCTTGTTAGTTCAGTTCATTAGATTCCACATATGAGTGAAATCAAATGGTATTTTTCTTTCTCCAACTGGCTTATTTCACCTAGCATAATGGTCTCCACATCTGTCCATGCTGTCTCAAATAGTAAAATTTTCTTTTCTTTTTTTATGGCCCAATAGTATTCCATTGTGTAAATGTGCATAGTTGTTTGATCCACTTATGTACTGATGGAAACTTGGGCTGCTTCCGTATGTTGCTCATTATAAATAACTGCAATGAACATAGAGGTGCTTATGTTCTTTCGAATTAGTACTTTAGATTCCTTTGGATATATTCCCAAAAGTGGGATCGCTGGGTCAAAAGGCAGATCCATTTTAATTTTTTGAGGTATCTCTATACTTCTTTCCTCTGTGGCTGCACCAGTCTGCATTCCCACCAACAGTGCACTGGGGTTTGTTTTCCTCCACATCCACAGCACTTGTTTTTGGTTGATGTCTTGATAGTAACCATTCTGGAAAGATGTGAGGTGATATTTCATTGTGGTTTTCATTTGCATCTCTCTGATGATTGTTGATATTGTGCATTTTCATATGTCCATTGGTCATCTGTATGTCCTCTTTTGAGAAGTGTCCATCAGTTCTTTTGTCCATGAACTGGATTTTGTGTCCTCTTGGTTTGAGTTGTATATGTTCTTTACATATTTTGAAAATTAACCCCTTATCAGATGTATATCATTGGCAAATACGATCTCCTATAATGTGGGTTCCCTTTTCATTTGTCGATCTTTTTTTTTTTTTTTTTGCTGTCAGTAGCTTTTTAGTTTGGTGTAGTCTCATTTATTTTCTTTCATTTTCTTTTCACAAGGAGATATATCAGAAAAATACTGTTATGAAAAATATCCAAGATTTTATTGCCTATATTTTTATTTAGGATTTTTATGGTTTCAAGTCTAACATGGAGTCTTTCATCCATTTTGAATTTGCTCTTGTGTATGGTATAAGACAGTGGTCTAGCTTCATTTTTTTTCCTGTACTTGTCCTAATTGCCCAACATCATTTATTGAAGAGACTGCCTTTACTCCACTGTATGCTCTTGCCTCCTTTGTCAAATATTGATTGATCATAAACGTGTGGGTTTACTTTTGGGCTCTCTGTTCCGTTCCAGTGATCCATAGCTCTGTTTTTATGCCAGTACCATGCTGTTTTGTGTTCTTCTTTCTCCATGTTGCTCTGGCTATTCTGGGTCTTCTGTGGTTCCATATAAATTTTTGGAATATTCGTTCTAGTTCTGGGAATTATACCATTGGCATCTTGATAGGAAT
>PVJD01009518.1:0-61859 GCA_004026545.1 Mormoops blainvillei
TGGCGAGGATGTGGAGAAAAGGGAACCCTAGTGCGCTGTTGGTGGGAATGCAGACTGGTGTAGCCACTGCGGAAATCTGTTTGGAATTTCCTCAGAAAACTAAAAATGGAACTGCCTTTTGACCCAGTGATTCCACGGCTGGGATTATACCCTAAGAATCCTGAAACACCAATTCAAAAGAACCTATGCACCCCAACGTTCATAGCAGCACAATTTATGATAGCTGAGAATTGGGAGCAACCTAAGTGCCCAACAGTAAATGAGTGGATCAAAAAACTATGGTACATTTATATAGTGGAATACTATGCAGCAGAAAGGAAGAAGGAGCTCCTACCCTTCGAGACAGCGTGGATAGAACTGGAGAGCATTATGCTAAGTGAAATAGACCAGGCAGTGAAAGACAGTTCTTTGTAATTGTCACTGGGCCCACACTGAGTTCATTGAGCTTCCTTATAACCATTGTTTTGAACTCAGTATCTGATAGGTGACTTGCCTCTATTTCATTTAGTAGTCTTTCTGAGGATTCCTCCTTTTCTATTTGCTGGGGTTTGTGTCTTGGTCTTCCCATTATTTGTCTGCCTGAGCAATATGCAAAGCCCAGGAAACAAAGTCACGACCGCAAAAATAGCTCCCCCCTGCAATCCCACTATCAACAACAAATGAATCAGTATTAGTAAGACTGTAAAGAGATTAAGACTATTATAAGAAAGGAGAGAAATAAACTACAGTATAAAATCTAGTGACTCAACATGCACCGACTTGATGGAGAAAAAATGAATGTTAAAAAATCTATGTTGTAAAGAAAATATTGCAAGTCATGGAGAAGACCACAGTGGATATCATCTCATAAGCCTCTAGTATTTACTGCTGTTTTCTTTCTGGTTCCACCTCTTTGAAGTCAGATGTTGACCCCGTCTGACCTTATGCAGTCTGTTCCTGACTTCCCAGGATCTACTCTCTGTGGCTGTTTCCTTCCGTTGTTAATCTAGTCACTCTGTGCTCAGCAGTTAGGCTTAGGCACCACAGGGTAGGACAGAATCCCTCCTGGAGTCAGGGCTGACGTTTCCCCTCAGGTGGCTGCTGCTCAGAGGGGAGTGGTCTGTGTGAGCTCGAAGGCTGCTGCCTTATGGGTGATGATTCAGCACCAGGATCCCGGATGCTACTTTCTCAGTTCTCTCCCCAAAGTCTCCATCCCCAGCCTCTCCTTGGGCATCTCTAGTCCACTGTGCCCCCCCCCCCCACCAGCCCGTGTAGGGATCTACTGTCTGTGGCTGCCACTCTGCACTCAGCAGTTAGGCTTAAGCACCACAGGGCCAGGGAAGAGTCTCTCCTGGGGGCGGGTCTATTGGTTCTTCTCCAGGTGCCTCTGCTTAGGGGTGTGGTCTGCCTGAGCAAGATGGCTGCTGCCACGTTGCAGGTGGCTCAGCACCAGGATCCTGGCGGCTACTTTCTCAGTTCCCTCCCCAAAGCCTCTGTCTCCAGTCTCCCCTCAGGCGTGTCAAGCCCACTCTGCCCCCACCTTTGCTGGAGCACAGGGTAAGTGGCTGCAAATGAAAATTTATGCTTTGGCCCTTTAATCGGCTCTTTCTCCGGCCACCCGTCTCTGGCAGAGGACAATCCTGCCACTTTTCACAGCTGGCTATTATCTGTGTGCTTTTGGGCTCTAGTGTTATAGGCCAGGGATCCCCGCTTATGGTTTAGACCCCACTCTTCTCGGGGATCCAACTGGCTGCTTCAATATCCCTCTGGTGCTACCATCTGAGGGTGCCCAACCAGCCTTCTCCTGTCTCCGCCGCACTCCTTACCAGTCAGGTTGTGCTGAACTGATTCTTCTGTCTGTCTGAGGTTATAAGGCTCCTCTCTCACTCTTGTTCAGTTGTTTGTTCCGGGTGATTTCTGCACAATTTAGTTGTAATTCCAGATTGGTCCTGGGAGGAGGTCAGTGTGAATTCCATTCACTCCTTCGCCAACTTGATCCTCAAAAACACTTCTAATATTAAACATTAGAACAAATGTGAACTCTACATACTCATAAGAAAGATTAATAAAAACAAACAGGATCATTCTTTTCCAACCCACTTATTCCAGATTAGGGTCAGGTGGCTGACCAATAAATAAAATCTTAAAAAATAAAAAAATTAAAAAAGGTTTTCTTCACATTATTGATATGACATAGGAGAACAACAAAATGAAAGTTAAATAATAATAATAATAATAATAAAAGAAACCAGTACAATATTCTGAGCACAGATTTTTGAGCTGGACTATTGTAATAGCTAAAAATCTGAAGATGGATATGCATGAACCACAATGTGGTAGATAATGAGATTCATATGGAATAGATGAGTTAGGAAAAGAAAATAGAATATCAGGATGACTCTGGGTATCTCAATGCCCAACAAGATATTAGTGTTATGAAATTAATTAAACTGAATTAAATAGGAATCGTGAGATTTTAGAGAAAATATTAGTTCAATATTTAAAAGGTTTAGTTTTCTAATAATCTGACTTCTAAAATTTAAGTCAATTAAGAAACTTGACTAGTGGTTAAATATCTTTAGGCCCGGAGATAGGATGCACTTACCGATATCAGTAAAATCTTCATTTTTCTACTAACCATCTTATATTTGTGACAAGACATCCATGGTTGCAGAAACAAATTCCTCTCCTGGACTTTCAAAGTTTCCGTAATAGAGTCATACACTATTAGAGAAGAATAAGTTTGAATTTTAGTTCTCCCCATTCTAACCATGAGGCCTCATCTAAGTAATTTCTGTTCTCTGAAATGCCTTTTCTTTTTTTTTTAGATTTTATTTTTAGAGAGGGGGAAGGGAGGGAGAAAGAGAGGGACACATCAATGTGTGGTTGCCTCTAGCACGCCCCCTACTGGGGATCTAGCCTGCAACCCAGGCATGTGCCCTGACTGGGGAATTGAACTTGCGAGCCTTTGTTTCTCAGGCTGAAGCTCAATTTACTGAGCTACACCAGCCAGGGTGAAATGCCTTTTCTTTATTTACCAAGTCAGAATAATAATTCTAGTAATGAGATTATATATATGAATATGTTTTCACACATGATAAAGATCCTTAGAAATAATAGAGAATTTTATTACAATCTCATGTTTTCTATTACATCCCAAGAAATATCCCCATTTAGGTTGGTATCAATCCTATATCTCTACCATTTTTATAGTTATGTTCATTCTTTCTAGATTGTTCATTTTCTTCTTAACTAATATAAGTTCTATTCATATCCTATATTCAGATAGCTGTGTAATCTTTTTTTTTACCCATTCTGTACACTTTATTTATTTATTTTTTGATTTTTAAAAGATTTCATTTATTTATTTTTAAAGAGGGGAAGGGAGGGAGAAAGAGAGGAAGAGAAATGCCAATGTATGGCTGCCTCTTGCGCACCTCCTACTGGGGACCTGACCCACAACCCAGGCATGTACCCTGACTGGGAATCGAACCAGCGACCCTTTGATTCACAGGCTGGCACTGAATCCACTGAGCCACACCAGCCAGGGCTATTTTCATTTTTTATGCTGTTACAGTTGTTCCTGCTTTTTTCTCCCTCTCCCCACTTTCCACAGCCCCATCCTTTCCTTGCTCCGAGACAATTCCCATATTGCTCTCCAAGTCCATGGGTGTGTAAATGTTCTTTGGTTAAACACTTCACCATCTTTAGTCCCGTCCCCTCCTCCTTTCTGGCAGCCGTGGTTCTGTTTTATGTATCTAAGCTTCTGTTACTATTTTGTTCACTGATTTCTTGTGTTCATTATATTCCACATATAAGCTAGATCATGTGGTATTTTTCTTTCACTGACTGGCTTAATTCACTTAGCATAATTTTGTCCAGGTCCACCCATGCTGTGAAGTGTTCCATTGTGTAAATATGCCACAGCTTTTTTATCCACTCGTCTACTGATGGGCACTTAGGCTGTTTCCTGTGTAATCTTCTGACAACTTCTTAGTGAATACACACACGCACACACACACAAATACACAACCTTCTTTTTTTTTATTTAACTGTGTCAATGGTGCTTTGTTCTAATCTTCCATACTTAACTCTATTGTCAAAGTGCTTTTGTAATTTGTGTTTTTTAAACCTGCATAGGCATAACTAAATACCTTGGAATTGAATTACATCTGATAAATTTTTTATTTCTCAAATCATTGCATTTTATTTCATCAGTGATTAAAGGAGATTGAGGTTCTACAAATGGAATGTTTTTCTCTACCTGAGAGATGATATTTAATATCTTGTTACCTTCTTTCACAGAGCTCTGTTTGTCTAGGCTAAATATAAATCTCCCTTTGCTTTTTCTCATATCAACTTCATTTACATAATGGGTGATTAATGAAGCTATAATAATATTTAGCAGAAAAATTTATATATACCATATATGTTGATGCATTTACTATCCTGAGTGGCTATTGCAATTGTTTTGACCATTAACATCAAGAATAATTGCTGCCCCACTAGGTATTACCTAGCACACCCCCAAAGAGAATATGATTGGAATATGTCAGGTAAAATTAGATTTTATTTCAGTAATGGAAATGGATCTGTAGTCTTTCTATAAGGTCTAGTTAATTCAATGTAAGAGTATGATGAATTGATTCATTTTGCTGGTAATTGCTATACATTTATAAGAAATAAGATGAGTTAAAAAACAATGCTTTCTTTCTGTAGGTATGTTGATATGTTAAAAATTAAAACCATCACCCAGAGCCAGGAAAAATTATAATGAGACACAAATCAAAGCAAATAGGTTGCTTGCAGCAAAAGTTAACATGACCGATCTTTAGGTTTCCTCTCCATTTGTTAGATAAGAAGAGAATGCTTGCAATACATCCAAGATGTTCTTAAAATTACATCTTCAGATGTTCAGATGTTAGCTCTTTCCCTGTACTTTCAAGTGGTTCAGTGTCACTCTTATTATTATTATTAGAATTTAACTATATTCACCTGAACTATGACATTTTCAAAGACCCATCTTCCTTCCTCCACTAAACACATTAATGTAAAAGTCATATTTCAATAATTTTTGGTGATGTATGGGATTTGGTGTCTTGCTTCCTTCTTAACATGCATACTGTTAAAGAATCACTCTCCAGATAATTGGGTTCAGGCCAGAAACTAAACCTAACCTATATAAAGTATTATAAGCATCACTTAAAGTAAAGGTAGTATATATGGCATCATAAAGACACACATGGGCATTTTACTAAATTCAGCCAGAGGCTTTGAAAAATAACCTGTCATTTGAGGGAATTCTTCAACTGTGGAGAATGGGCTAGTTTTACTCCTTTGTCTTACTGAAGTCCAGGAAACAGAGAAAACAAATTGCCTGTTCCCTTCTTCACCAAGTGTATGGTAACTACACTTCAAACATTTCTTTTTTTTCTGTTTGATATTTCAGTTCAGAGGTCTAACCTTGCCAATTAATATGTCCAGAGAAGCAGATTTAATAGTTGTTTACTGAGGTTTCTACATTGATATATTCCTCAATTAATTTATTCCTCAATTTAAAGTTAATGAAGTAAATGTTAAGGAAAATGTCTCTGATAATTTTAATGTTTGGTCTAATTTTTAGCTTGTAGTATTTTGGAGATTTTGTGGAAGTTGTTATATAGAAAAATTGTTGTTTACTCTGGAAAAACTATTTCAAAAGTTGGTGTAAGAATAGAATATTTAAATGATATATAACATAAAGCACAAATATACTGTTAGGATAGTAAGATTTATGCTAATGCTATTATTAACATATATTACCAAGATTTAATATAATGAAAGAGTTTTAGTCAGTTGATTTTCTTTAATAGAATAACTTCATTCTTCAGTTATGTTTTCTGAAATATTTGAAGAACATACATTATGTCAGTGAATATGAATGCATGATTATACTAACAAAATTCTTAAATGTAGAAATCTGTGATTTCTGATTTTAAATAAAATACATTTTCACCTTCTCTCTCCTTCCCCCAAATTCATTGAAATAAATGAAAACATAAAAAGAATGGAAAAAATAATGAAAATATGGAGGCTATTTAAACAGAGATGAGGTATCAGTGGACAAAGACTGTGTTGAATTTTGGGAGGATGGAGAGATCAGATGTCCATGTTAACAGATGATCCTGAGCAGAGTGAGTGAACCAAAGCTCAGAGCACCTGAAAACGAAGGTTCCAGTTGGGGAGAGGATTCTCCTTTTCAGTGCAGTTCTCCAGAAACAACAGTTATGGAGAGTGGAAGTAAGAAAAGGAATATGAGTCAATGATTTTGATTAAATAACTCATTTCTATTTGCAGAAAGAAGTGCAGTTGGGTTAGTCAATTATAATAGGGACTTCTAACAGTAGAGGGAATTATCAACTATCTTACTTAATGTACTAGTCTTTTCAAAAAAAATATAAACAGAAAACAACCATTAAAAACTTTTGGAAAACTAAAGGAAAGAGGGACTGAGATAATAAAATAACATCTTATTCCATTAAAAGCATATAGTTTTTTAAGGAGGAGAAGAGAACTTGAAAAACCTGGTTTACTCTTTCAGAGAAATTTGGTAAGACACATATCTATAGAATAAAAATACATTTCTACTGGAAGAATAATCAGGAGCAAGAAAGAGTTTGGCAAAATTAAAAATATGGTTACCAAAATAAGAAATTCAGTATAAATGTTGGAAAAATATTTGAAATAAAGTACTTCTTCATTACCAATATCTTATTATATGAAATATTAAAGGGACTTATTTAGGAAAAAGAAGATGATCAAAGCTATGAACAATAAAATGGCAATAAATGCATATCTATTAACAATTGGATCTAAAGAACAAAGTAAGCAAACAAGAAGAACAGAGAGAGAATCATGGTTAAGGAGAGCATTTTGATGGATGCCAGATTGAAGGGGAGTATAGGGGAATGGGAGAAGAGATGAGGGGATTAGGAAGTACAAATAAGTAGTTACACAATGGCCTTGGGGATGCAAAGTACAGTATAGGAAAGGGAGTAGCCAAAGACCATATACGCATGACCCATGGACATGAACAATGGTGGGGAGATTGTCTGAGGGAGTGCAGGGTGCTGGGTAGAGGGGGACAAAGGAAGAAAAATTGGGACAACTGTAGTAGCATAATCAATAAAATATAATTAAAAAATAAAATGTTTTCAGAAGACAAGAAAAAATGAAGCAGATATATGATTGATAGGAAAGACCAATCTACAAGGACAAACAACTATCCGATTAGGAGTTTCAGAAAGACTAGGGAAGATGGGGGAAGGGCAGAAAGTAGCAAAGAAATAAA
Source organism: Mormoops blainvillei (assembly GCA_004026545.1). Classification (NCBI taxonomy): domain Eukaryota; kingdom Metazoa; phylum Chordata; class Mammalia; order Chiroptera; family Mormoopidae; genus Mormoops; species Mormoops blainvillei. The sequence goes on from PVJD01009518.1 coordinate 7,310, forward strand.
AAGAAATTTCCTAGTGTTGTACATATATAAAGCTCTACAGATTGAAAGGGCCTGTTGAGTCCTGAACATGATGGATGAAATAAAATAAACACCTAACCAAATCTTCACAGGATATTACACCAAGGATTAAGAGAAGATCTAAATGTATCTAGAAAAGAAACAAAAGAAACACAGTATATTGTCTACAAAGGAGTGATAAAAAGATTGGCAGGTGACTTTTAGGTAGTGACATAAGATTCTAGAAGACAATGGACAACACCTTAAAGTTCTGAGGGATGATAATTTTAGATTTAGAAGTCAATGCCCAGACAAACTAACAAATAAGAGTGAGAGCAAATTAAAAAAAAAATACAAGGATTTACTCATGAATTAGTTTCTTAAAAAAAAGACCAGAAAGTTTCTGTGGTTGTGTACCAATACAAATGAAAAGGGCAGAAACAGGATCTAAGAAATGTGAAGCTGAAGAGTACAATAGAAATAATTCCCAGGATGATAACTGTGTAGTAGTAGTTCTAGCACAATAGTCGGAAATTGTGTTTGGTTGTTAATGACAGTTCTGACTATAATGACTCAGATACACAAATATTTATTTTTCTCACATTATAAACAATGTTACAATAGTTGGTGGCTGGTACTGTATCAACAGTGCTACTTCACAATTCCAAAATGGCTGTTAAAGTCCTAGCCATCACATTGGTATCCTTGCATGGTATCCTTGCCTGAAACAGGGAATTAGGAGAAAGGGAAAACAAAAGGCATCTCCCAATTAAGTCAGTTTTTGGATGTCCCACCAAACAACTTCTAATTAGTTGCCATTGACCAAACCTAGTTGTAAGGTGGATTATGTTCAGTTAGGACCAGGGAGAAAATGAATTTGGGGGTGGGCAGTTAGCAATGTTTGACATGACTTGAAAGCATTTTATTGCATTCAACAAACTGTATGATTGTGATGCTCAATGATATTTCATGTTGAAGAAAGGCTTATATTCATTTTATAAATAAGACATAGAGAGACCTTTACAATTTCAGGAAGAATAAAATTAGATACAAGAGAGTCATGCCCCACAAAGAAAACAAACAAAATAACTTCAAAATGTGCTATGATATTAAGCAAAAATGGAGTCTGAAAAGAATATCCCTTTGACCATGAACCTGGAGAATTAGCTAGAACTTCTAGTATGATGTTGAGAAGGAATAGTGAGAGAGGTATTCAGATCTTGGAAGAAAAGCTTCAGGTTTCTCACCATTAAATATGAGGTTAGCTGTATAGGTTTTTTTGTAGATATATGTTATCAAGTTGATGAAGTTCCCTCTTATTCCTAGTTTACTGAGAGTTTATGAGATCTGTCCAGGAAGCATTGAGCCATGTAACAGGAAAAATAGAGACATTTACTGAAGAAGATACTAGATACAAGAAACATTGTACATAGGACAATGATGCCTCAATCCCCTTCAAAGTAGCCACCTTGGGATCACACACAGTTCTCCCAGCATTTCCATCTCTTTCACTGTTCAAAACACTCTGCAAAATCCTTTGTTGGAATCTCCATCAGCTGACCCATAGTATTTTCCTGAATCTCACTGATGTTCTGAAACCTCTTCCCTTTCAAAGGTGATTTTAGTTTGGGAAAAATCCAGAAGTCACAGGGCACCAAATCTGGGCTGTACGGGGGCTGAGTCACCTGGGTGATTTGATGTTTAACCAAAAAACTCTGCATGAGAGGTGATGCATGAATGGGTGCATTGTTGCGATGAAGCTACCAGTCACCAGTGGCCCATAGGTGAGGCCATTTTCATCTTAGCATCTCTCAACCATGAAGAACATTGAGGTAGTACTCCATATTAATTGTTCAGCTTTGAGGCGAGTACTCGTGATAGACAATACCTTCCCTATCATAAAACACAGTTAACATGGTCTTGATCTTGCTGCAACTTTGCTGTGCGTTCCTCGGGTTTGGAGAACCAGGCGACTTCCATTGGGACAACTGGGCCTTCATTTCCGGATCATAGATGTAGACCCACCATTCATCTCTGGTTATGACCTTGAGGAAATCTGGTTCATTGGTAGCAGTTTGAATCAAGTCATTAGCAACTGTGCACGATGTTACTTTGCTCTGGTAGCAGAAGATGGGAATGAATTTTACCATGACACTTTTCATTCCAAGATCCTGCATCAGAATCTTGGACACAGCGGGTTTTGGAATTTCCAGATCAGCTTCTAATTCTCGCACTGTCAGTTGCCAATCTTTGTTGGCTACAGCCCGTACATGTTCAACATTCTCAGGTGTTCGGCTTGTTGCAGGCCTTCCAGAACATGGATCGCTTTCAACAGATTCTCGACCATCTTCGAAGCATCTGTGCCATGCTTTATTTGCACTGCGGTCATCGCCTCATCCTCAAAAGCCTTCTGAATCATCTGAATGGTTTCCATGGAGGAATGTTCCAGCTTAATGCAAAATTTGATGCAGATTCATTGCTCTACTTGGTCAGTCATTTTGAATGTGATGGCCACACAGTGCACATGCTCACTCAATGGTGTCTACCATCCCCACTGACTAGTACAGTGAAGTTGCTGTTGTTCACACATGTGCATTCCAGTCCACTTTCCTTGGCTACCAGGTTACATTGATGTCGTACAAATCATTCTCATTATATTAACAATGGCTGGACTTTTTCCAGACTGACCTCCTATATCATGAATTGGTGTTAATATTTGTCAAGTACTTTTTAAATATCTGTTGATGTGATCATGTGATTTTTTTCTTTTTTAGCCTTTTGACAGGATACTTTATATTAACTGATTATAGAATGTCAGACCAACTCTGTATATCTTGGATAATTCCCAGTTGATTATGGTATATAATTTTTAAAATACATTATGGGATTCAATTTGTTAATATTGTGTCGAGGGTATTTGCATATATGTTCATGAGAGATATTGGTCTATAGTTTTCTCAGTTTTCAATTTTTAAACTCAATCTACAAGCAGAGCACATAACACAATTATAATTAAAAATAGACTATAAATAGAATATAGCTTAAATATTGGAGGGAAAGAAGAGAGCAGTAGAAAGGTGGTAACATCTGCTGTAGTGCAGAGTTAAGAGATACTGTGTAAAGTTGATGGATCAAGAAACAATCATTAAATATCTTATTTTTATAATGTCAGAAAGGAGAAAAATTCAAATTAAAACATAATTTACAGAAATTGGAAAGAAGAGACAGGTAGTAGCAGGAATGAATTAAATCTTTCACATTTCATAGCAGATACAAAATAGGTAGTTTTTTATTATTTGGAATACAAACTATATTACTGGAGTAAAGAAATGCCAAAATAACATATTTTTTTTCTCTCTAATGTAATCATTTAAGTAGTTGGTCCTGGCTGTTATTTTGGTTTGACAGGATCTGGGAACCTAGGCTCCTTTTATTATGTTGCTGTGCTTTCCTCAGCAAATGGGAATCACTTCGCTATCCATACGAATGCTTTTGCTCAACCATCATAACTTTATTTTAGGCTATAGATTAAGGAAAACCAAGAGAGTAAGACACATTCATTCACTTTAAGAATATGACATGGAAATAATTACATCCTTCCTGCTCACATTCTATTAGTCACAGAACTAGTCACATGACCTCACCTATCTGCAAGAAAAAATGGGAAATACAGTCTTTAGTGGGGCAGATATGCCCATAGCTAAAAATTCTTTTAATATGGAAGAAGAGGAGGACATGTGTGGGAAACAGTTAATAGTTATTCCTATTTTGTTTAATTTTATAAATAAAGAATATAGATTAAGGAAATTATGTAGAGTTATGGAGTCAACCAGAGACAATTCAAAAACAGAACTGGTACAAATATGATTGCCTCTGAGGAAAGGGAGGAGTGGGAAGAACCATACCTTTCATTTTGTGCCCTGTGTTGTTACTGGATTATTTCCATATGCTTTTAATAATGATAATGTAATAATAACAACATATACAATACATGTAATTTATGTGGCAAAAGATATATCCTTTTTTTTAGATGCCGGGGGAAAATGATCCTTACAGGAGAGTAAAGAAAAATACTTTTAAGGAAAATAGCACGCTTTAGTTAAATTACCTTTTGATTTCTAAAACTTTTTTACCCCTATGTTTTCTCTTGTTTGTTCACACAGGAGTGTCAACCCTTGCCAGATTTGTTGAGAAATAAAAAAACAAGATAAAAAGATAGCCGTCATTACTTTGGACAAATGAGGTTACTGAAGAGACAGAATCAGAGAAGAGGGAGATCAAACACATTCCATGCCATTTTGTCCATGCCTGAAACTGGGCAGTGTTTCTGCTTTCAGGTCTTTGACCTGTATGATGCTTTCATGTGCTAAGCATTGAAAGATTTTGCTGCCTCTCTTTGAAGGTTACTTTCTGGTATAATATATTTCATCCAATGAAAACTGGGGGCTTATTTTCTATTCTGGATACATTTTCCTTTTCTCAATTTAATCCAATTATTTGTAATTATACCCTTCATATTATCTCTATAATTTTCATCTATTACGATTTTCAAGTACCTGTAGACAGTAACTCCTTAGTCATTATTTAATCAAATGCACATATTATCTCCCCTTTGATCTTTTCTGTTAAGTAAATTTCTTCTGTCACTCAGTGTCGATGGTTTGAGGTATTCATTTTCCCACATTTTTCCTCAAAAGGATCTATATCTATTTCTTCCTGAGAGCAGCACATAGTTTTTCCTAAAATTGCTTCTTATGCTGACTTGAGGTGGTTGAGAGGATATTTGACAAGATGACCTTGAAGTTTCCTTTAAATCCTGTGATTTTTCAATTTTTACAAAGATTATAAATTGTTTTTCACTTATATATTGTGCAACTAAGCAGTGGTCTATAAAAAGAAGTAAGAAAGTCAAATGTAAAACTTTTTCTGTATCATCTTCCAATCTTTATCAATATGAAGATATTTTGAACTATGCTTACAGTTTTTGTGCATTATGTTATATTTTGCTTCCATAACTGGAAACTATTTCATATATAAATATCCATATAATATACCATCTACCTTAATGTCTTTTAAAATAGTTAAACAGTCATCCATTATAGTACTATATCATAGCTTGTCTAACTATTCAAATATGCAAATCTTAAAAACTACTATTTCTAAGTGTTAGAATATCAATATGTAACAGGTGACTGATTCATTAAATCGAGAAATAAACTTATTTTAGCGCTGAGCTTACCACTAATAAATCAGAGGATGCCCATAGAATACATAAAAGATATTTTATAGTCTTAAATCTTTTTTCTGATTTTGGAAAGCACATCAGAATTTCTTGGTTGACTGTCTTGCAATGATATGCTTCAGTATTTTATTCATTGTTACTTTCTTATTTAATTTAACATTTGACTTTTCTGTAAGGTACATTCAATGTCTTTGGCTGTATATATTACATTGCATATAAACTAAATCCAAGAGGAATATTTCTCCAGCCTTAACAGAGCATTTAAAACACAGAGAAATTCTCCTCTTGGATATACCCCAAGATACACTGCAGTTTCCAATGGCTAATATTTCCGAAGGTGTAAAATGTGTTTCTAGTTCTTCCAGTGATAGTTCCTAAATAAAAGTGTTGCTAACTGGTCTCATGTGATAATATTTACAAAGTTAGTAGGCAAATATATAGGTCCCTTTTAATACTGAAGCTGCATTTGGCATATGTCATTTTATAAAATATGCCCTTTCCATGATGGGCACCAATATATTGCTGAAAGTACAGAGAAAGAATGTTCACTATGCATGAGAGAAGTGAATACTTTAAAAAACCTGCACACTGAAGACTAAATGGTTTAGACTCTATTACTCAAGCGTTGTGACACTCCTATTAACAAGGTAGTGAGATAAGCTTTGGGCCAGACATGAGATAAATATTGTGTATCTCTGTGTAAAGTCAAATCTAATGTATAATCATAGAGACTCAGCCTGGGTTGGGGGGATTGCTACGTGGTAGGAAGAAAGGTAAAGGTAATGTGTCAGACATTAAAAATAAAATTGTATTTTATATTTTGTTTGAGTGGTAACAAGAGAGGAGGGTCTACAATCATATATATTTTTAAAATAATAATAATCATTGCTATAACAAAATATAAGAGGTCTACACTAGCAAAAATATATGCTACCTGCCTGAAAGAGAATCTTTCTGATATCCCTAACGACTAAATGGGGTAGGTATTGTCATTAAGTTAATGGTACAGATGAGGAAATTGGAACATATACAGGTCAACTTACTCGTTTAGGGTCACTCAGCTAGTATGTTGTGAAATAGTCAGATTTTTTCTTTTTACTTCATGTTCTGGTCTCTGGTCCCTCACCCTGTGCTTCTCAGTGGGACAGAGGAATAAAGAGCAAGCTACCTTTGAATTTCAGAAGATCACAAATGTAAAGATCAGGAGGAAGAAAAATACCCCTTCTAGGTTTCTAAACAAGTGAGAACTAGTTTGTAGGTACCTAGGAGATCCTGGCTGTAGAGGAGCAAGGCAGTGCTTACAATAGTGATTTTTAAAAATATATTTAGAAGTATTGGGGCAAATTTGGTAGACCGAGAGTGAACACAAGAATCAAGTTTGCGGGATATTGAGTCCACACTAAGTGCTGGGTGAACTTTTCAAAGTTCTTCCCTGTTGGATGATTGTATGGTTACAATCAGTATAAAATTGATCACAGTCAAGATAGAGAATGATGGTGATAATAATAAGATGTTATTAATAAGTAACACTTTACAGTGCTTTTCTGTTTATAAAGCACTCTCTCATGTATTGTCATTTGATCATCTCCACAACCTTTTAAATAGCTACTGGCATTGAACTCTGATCTGTATTTTATTGATAAGATCATTGGACTTCATTGATGTTCAAATACCTACTATAAAAGAAGAATGTGCATCACTCAAGCCCTGACCAGTGTGACTCAGTTGGTTGGGTGTTGTCCTGCAAAGTGAAAGATTCACCGGATCAATTCCTGGCCAGGACACATGCATAGGTTGTGGCTTTAGTATCTGATTGTGCCATATGTGAGAGGCAATTGATTGATGTTTCTCTCTCACATCTATGTTTCTTTCCCTCTCTTTCTCCCCCCTTTCCCCTCTCTCTCTAAAAAAAGAGTGGGTGTCACTCAAACCTAAGCAGTGAAGAGAATTACCAAGATTAAAAAAAATCAAATTATCATCTTTGAGAGTTCCAGAAAAGCCTAGGTAATTATAATTTCTCATGAGAGGCCAAAGCTGGTAGTTATGCTTAATTTTTTTCCCAAACTTAGACTGATAAGATAGACTGTATATTAAGGTGATAAGCCAGAGATTAGTCCCTTTAGAGTTGAATTGACTAGGGGAAAACTGAAGGTTCTAAATAACATAAAATGAAAACAGCAATAAAACAGGAATGTCAAAGAAAAGAATAGTGGGGAAAACTACTCCGATTGCCTGGACATGTAATTCATTATAGAAATATGCAAAGTAACACATATCAAGATCCAAAGAGCAAAATATAGACAAGACACAAAACAATTCTCTACCTACTTGATCCAAGTAGCACCAACATCCCTGTCTGTGACATGGACCACACCATGACGAAGAACTGTGGAGCACTGAATCATACAATGTGAGAGCAATAGTGTAACTGAACAAAAAAAAAAAAAAAAAAAAAGAGGAAGTTCAGCTGCCTGCCGCCACAAAAGCCAAATTCATGAGGCAAATCCTGGTGCAAAAGGAAAGAGGTTTATTCAGGTGCTGCGTGATCTGGGAGAGTGATGGACTCTCCTCAGCAAGAGCATCTCCTCTTTCTTCCCTGGAAAAAGTTCAACTGTCCTCAGCAAGGCCAAGACAAAAGCCAGTGTCAAGAGTTCCTGCTCCAATTTAAAGCACTGTCCTTTGGATCCCACAGGTGGCTGCTAAGCAGATGTAGTCCGCATCAAGATAGCTTCGCTTGTTCCAACTGCTGTTCATTTCAGGCTCCCTACTGGAGCCTGTGTTTGGAGCCCACACTGCCATGGGCCATGTGGCTGCTAGGGTTGTAAGTTTGTGTAGTTCTGGGAGAACACACAAAAGCGCTGGTCAATGTATCACCAGGTGGGCAAGAGACAGCCAGAGAGGCTCCTTCCTGGAGGTCATGAGCCGCGTGGCTGCTAAAACCACATGGCCAATGGAGAGAATAGGTGAGTGTACCATGTGAGTCCAGGTCACAAGTAAACCAGCCACAAGCAAGAGAGATTCATCAGCCAGAGATTGTTCTCCTGGGATTATTTTAGCTTGGGCGTATGATAGACCAGGTGCTTTCTCAAAATGACCAATCAACTTCCCAAACTTTTGTGCGCTCCAGGTGTGTTCACGTTCCAACCAATCCCTTCTTTCTCCAGGCTAGATTGACTGGCCTCTTTGTTCCAACAACTCTCCCTGTGTCATTCTGACTTCTATGGTATATGTGTTTGCCTTCCTCTGGTCCCGCCCGTTTTCTGGTACCAGAGGGGTGGCTAGGGCATTTTCTATCAATTACCTTGCTATCTTTTTTGTGCATTCAGTGTAAGAACCTCTCCCTGCCACCATCTTGGCCAGTAGGGGGCATTCTCTGGTGCTCTGACTGTCTACCAGAAATAGTAGCGCAGTAGCAGGCCCCAGAGAAGATCCACTTTGTATAACTGAGACAACAGCAGAAATGTGAGCCTTACTTCTGTTATTTCCTCATTGTTGAACTAAGTGCCAGGAATGTGCTGGCAGGCACCTTTGACTACTATAGCAGAATATTCCTTGTATCACTCCTGTTGTCTCTGTTTATTCACTTCCTCAATGTCTTTTCTATTTATTCACCCACTTCCTCACTGTCGATAGCCTTCCAATTTCTGACCATGCTTTTCTTCTCTCTAACCCTCTTCCCAGTTACTCGTGAAAATGAAATGTAAAGCCAAGGCTTATGTTATATATATATTTTCCAGATCTCTTCCTATTATCCAAGACTGTATTTTTTATTGCCTGTATATTTTTCAACTGAAAATGTTCAAAACCAAAAGCATCAGAGCTATTTTTATTTATACCCTCATCTGGTCACACACTGCATTGAATGCTATTGCTTCTACCTCTGAAATACCTTTTCTATTCATCTCCTGTTGTTTATTTCAACCATGAGTCCCCTCTTTAAGGCCATTGCTATTATTATTTTATGACTTTTACAATAATCTTCCTGGTCACTCTGAATACAGACTTCAAGCTGTCCAATAATTTTGTCCGCTGGCACTCACTTCATTGGCTTAAAACTGTGTTTTTAATACTGTTTCAAATAATGATAATCCTGAGGAGTGTTAATAAGGAGTATGGTTTTTTTTGAAAAGAGGTTATCAAATATTAGGAAATGCTAGGTTAAGCAAAGTGAAATATGCTTTTATATTGCAGTACTTTTCAGAGCCTCTAGCATGTTAATTTATATTATGAATGTTCAGTGTAGTAGTTAATCCCATGGAGCAAGGGTTTGTTTGCCTTCTTCATTGGTATGTTTCCAGAATAGTCTCATGTGCCCATCAAATAGATGCTCAGTGCATATAATTTGAATAAATAAAGGAATGAAAGATGGATGTATTGTAAAGAGTTATATATATTTTTATAAATATAAAAGTTTATACATATCTATATACATTTTTTATCAAGTAACTGGTCAAGGACACGGTGTCTATAAAATATTTTCTGTGAAACACTGCTCTAAAATAGGGTTTCTCAACTTTGCACTAATGATGTTTGGGTCAAATGGTTCATGATTCTTAATGGTAGGGGGCTTTTTCTGTGCATTGTAGGATATTTAACAGCCTTTGGCCTTTACCTGCTAGATCCCAGAAGTACCAATGCCTCCATTTGATACTATCAAAAATGTCTCCAAACACTGCCAAATGTCCCTGAATTGAGGGGGGTGGGTAACATCATTTCTGGTTAAGAAATGGTGGTATAAAGTATAGTCTTGGCTTATTATTGTCCAGCTTAAAACATTTAACAACCTCTTCATTGCTTATGAAATTAAGTCCAGATTTCTTAGGCTGATATCCAAATTCCCTATTTGTCCTGAATCTTACAGACAGATGTACACACACTCTCACACACACACACACACACACACACACACACACACACACACAATCTGCTGTAGGAACCAGACAATCAGGGAAGGTAGCACATGGTAAAAAAAGGGAGTAGCTTCCTTAATGTTATTCTGACATGATATCAGCCTATCACAGATATCATCACTCCCTCCTTCTCTGTCTCACACCTCTAGCTGGCCATATGTTTATTGGAACACTTTCTTTTTATATTTTTATATGTACTATTCAAAGTTGCCCTTGATAGTCTTCCTTAGCTCTGATTTTACCTTTGAAGTTCCCTGGTCCCATATCTCATTAGAAGACCCCTTTCCAGCTTTAGTAGATGACCCAGGCATATAAGTGCTTAAATAATATGCAAACATTTTACTGTCTGTTAATGTGCTAAGCACTATATACTCTACTAAGGTTATAACAAGTACTGAAACATATTCCCTACCTTCATAGAATTTACATACTAGTGATAAATAAATTGAGTTAAGTGCTATATCAGAGAAAAACACCAAGTGGTAAAGAGAGAGCTTAAAAGAGAAGAATAATGAACTCAGTGTTTGGAGTTCCTGGCAGGTAGCGTGGAGAAAATTGCAAGTATGCTGAGTAATGGAAGTTGAGTAGGCATTGATCCAACCCTGAAAAGAATGGCCAGTCAGCTCGGGACTTGTGAAGAGCATATCCACAGGTGAAAAGGCAGGGTTATGTTTTAAAGAACTGCTGTTGTTCATTGCTGGCTGCATTTAGTATTTGCAGTATTTCTTCCTTAGAGTGAAAAAGAGACTTCAATTGAACCAAGGATTATTGCCCAGACCTGTCATCTTCTCACTCATTTGTATGTAGAGCTTGCCTTTATTCTTGCCCATATTGAACGGAGCATCCAGACATACTGCTGGAATATGGCAGTGGAGCGGAGGGTGGCTGTGGAGATGGGAGTGGTAATGATCAGGTCAAAATCAGGGTGTTTTTCTCAAAAATGCATGTGTCGACCATAACAAACTTATCTCTCTTGTCATCCCAGAGGAGGCTTTCAGCTGATGGGCTGCAAACCAACTCAAGAGACCTAAACAAACAAAAATGTTCAATGTACCTCAGCAGTTTTTAAGGTTAAAAAAACACCCAGCAACAACAAAAAGGAAGTTTTCTCTTGCCCAACACTGAGGGAGAGTCCATTAGTAGTTTCCACAGTGCCAAGAAATTTTCAAATGATCCTTAAATATTCTGCCAATGGAAGTTGCAGATACATATTTTGTTCACTGAAATAGTGGAAGCTATATAGACAAGGCAAATGAAATATAGAATTTATCAAGTATCCTTTACTGTGTTTTTAATGTTGTCTTTAAATTTTCTCCAAAATGCTTAAGATGGAAATAGATTTGTCCTTCTTAAAATTTTGCTCAGTTTAATTATGTCCAGACAGGAATATGACAAATTCGTTTGAGATATTTCTTGGCCTAAAGTAAATAAAGCTGTGGGTTTAGAGACAAGTGGGAATTTGATATCTTCTGCTTTTATTTTATTTTGTGGGGGATTTTCTCCATTCAGTATTTGCTACAGAAAGCTGTTTATTTGCTGGAGGTGGCAGAGAGGCTTTATCTTTTGTGAAGATTCTAAGTTATTGATAGTGGCTACTGGGAATTCTTTGTAGAGAAGAAAAGAAAAGCAAGTTTGATCAGTGATACCTGTCATGAACACAGGTTTAGTGATGCTGGTATGCAGGCCAGTTACTGCCAAGTCAACGATGTTTTCTTAATCTAGTGCCTAGGCTGTAATCCATTCTAGACCCTTTGTCTACTTTGCAACGTGATCATTAAAATTGTCAACATATTTGTATTGATTTATTATTTGAAATGATAGAATTACAACTAATGACCTACATTTTAAACAATGATCCTCTGTAATACCATGATGCTGTCTTCTTAAACGTGCAAATTTCTTGCTAGTTCTTGTCCATCTGTCAATCTTTAACGCATTGTATATGTATCATTGTCTGGGTTGCATTTTCATTTAAATTTATGTCATGAGCATTTCCATCTTGCTAAATAGTTTCCCAAACTGGTTGTTTAAATGACCAATTTTCCACTTTCTGATTGGTTGTTTTGTTACTAGGTAGGCCCCTCTAAAGAAATTTCAGGATGATTTTACTTAGAGTCCTAACCAAAGTGTATGAACTTTTCCTTCAGTGTTTATACTTCAGCTGGTCTGAAAATCAATGATGTTTTATTAAAATATTTAAAGGAAAAATAGCATTTTATATAATCTAGATGAATTAATTATCTCAAGTACATTTTTGTTTATATTTATATATTATATATAACAAGCACACATATGTATTTATATTTAGATGGAGATACATACAAACACACAGATGTTTATACTTCTATGTATCATGATCATCATTGAGACAAATCACATTTTCATAGTTAATAAGAACTTCTCTGTATAAAAGTGATATAACATCTGCATTTATAGATGTTCTATTTGTCTTTAACTCTAATCCATTCTTCAGGCAACTACAGATTGATCCAAACAAACCCTTAGCATACAGAACCCCTGGACTTAAAATATATTGAGATAATTCCTTATTCCAATCCAAGCCTGGGAGTCCCAGCCTTTTGTAATCCAGTATGAAACCCTTGTTCCCACCTGGTTCGTACTGCTTCTCTGCATTAATTATCCACTCCTGGTGAACAAGCCTATTCACTGTACCACAGACACTCGATGTCTACTCCTTCTCACCGCCTCTGCTTGTGCTGCTTTTCCTGTCTTGAAATCTTCCCTGTTCTACTAGGCTCATAGAAATCCTACTTGTGCTTGAAGTATCAGCTCCTCCAGGAGATTTTCCACAACTAACCTAAACTTTAGAAACTGCTCTCCTTTCTTGTTTGTCTCACTGGAAACTTAACTTCTGTTACTTTTTACTATTTACCTTTTATTATTTACTATTTTCTTTTACTAGATCACAATATTCTCAAGGATAAAAATACAGTAACAACCAAAATCTCAACCAATCAGCCAAACAACCAACCAACCAAACAAAAAAACCCTGTACAATACCTTGCATTGATTCATGATACATTAGTGACTTGTCAGTAAACCCCAAACTCCCAAGTAGGATCAACAATTATGCTTCCCGACACAAACTGGCAATGCATTATTTTCAACCAGTATGAGTGTGTCTCAAGCATGGTGGACCATCATTCTCCCACTTCAAATGGATTGAAACATTTCCTTCAGAGGTACTGTAGCTGCCTCCGTGTTGGCTATTCTGTTATTGGTACTCTGGAGAATGTTAGTTTTTCACCACCAGAAACTGAATAGAGTACCATCTATGTTTTCTTCCTTACTTTGTAATGAGACCATTTCCAATAAAATGGCAGCATTCTCAAGCAGCTGAACAGCTGTTTTGGTGGCAATGGGCTAACATCACCCACCCCAACTATAACCATTGACTGGGTAGCAGCAGTGACTAGGCCAAATGCAGATAAAATTTACTAAAATTAACAGAACTTAAAAGTGCTGCCAACAATTTAAAGTTTAACAATTATTTCGAGACCTGATATTTCTCAGTGGAATTTTCTCTAACCTCTGAATTTCTTATCTGTGAAATTCATGTTGATTTCCTCTTTTGTTTATTTACATTGACCCACAGTCACCCACAGCTTTTTTTCTCCCTATAGGAAAGGCGACACTGGACAATAGTGTAGACTTTGCATGACTGCAGCTGAAACCAAATGACCCCGGACACAAAGTTAACAAGGGAATGCTTGCATACTCTCTTCAAAAAAGCATGGAGTTGACTTTTGGATATCACACCTGTGAAACACTTTCCACTCTTGTCTCTGAACTGATATTTTTGGAGGGACACTGCAGGGCATGAGAAGGAGGTCCTCAAACAGCGACTTGTAAAAATGAAAGGAACTTCTTATTTTAGCGAGTGTTCCTTTTTTCCTCTATCTGAATGTTGAATAATGTTTAATTGAAAATCTCTTATTATGCCAATTCTTTGAGCATTTTCTCTACACATCACTATGGCAAGGCACACAGATAACACATTGAAAAATAGAAAACCAATTGTAGCTTCAGGCCATAGTTTATTATTGACTAGTCAAATGAAGGGGTTGAAGTAGATCTCTCCGGTTCTTTTCTTCTCTTCTATCATTGTGGTGGGACATTTAAATATGGACAAGCTTTCATTGTGAATTATAATAGAATTGTCACTAAAAGAAGGAATCTGGCTATATCCTGTACACTATACTTAGGTGTATATAAAAATACTGCATTAGCATTTTTATTTGATAACTTTGCCATGGTGGTATTTCATATAAGTTATCAAAGCTATGATCTGTCAGTCTTTGTAGTTTAATATATAATGGGAGTGGTTTTAGTGATGTGGATTGTATTTTGAGGGAAGAGGTGAAGAAAATAATAATTTCCTTATAGAGAAAAATAGCCAAGGGACTTACAGCACCTGGTGTCCTTGCTAGTGACCAGAGATTTCAGTTAGATACATCTACATATGAGGTCCACAGTTTATATGCTACCTCATTACATAAGTTTTGTGTCATTTCATATTATTGTGTTTCATCAATAATTGGAATATGGATAGAAAAATCATCAAAACTAACAATATTAAAAGCATTTTGCATAGTGACACTGAATATTTAAACTGAATAAGAGAAATGAATATTTAAGAAACCTTATTTTTATACAGATCTTGAGACTAATTTATAGTTATTTCCAATGGTAGCATGGAGTAACTGGTTTTAGTTATTTAATTGGTAAAACAAAACAGAAAACTTGGAAAGGAACACAGCAGAGTTTGGAAAATAGTGTGCTATAAATTATATTTATAAATGAGCATTTCAGCAGTTTCTTTAGTGTTTATAATTTTTGCCTCATATGGCTGAAAGTGAACTTTGGCTAATGTCTGCCTTTCAGTGTGCAGGATGCCTTCCATGTAAGTCATACGGGCATAGATGTTTTATTGCTTCTGTGTGGTAGGGGAGATAAATAATATATTATTTTAAAAATCAAAAAATTCACACATATATTAAAGGCTCATTTTCTATAGCAATCCCCTGACCACTTTCTCAAGTAATATTTGCATGTTGTACATGTTCTTTGCAGTGATAGAGTCATTGTGCCTTGAACTGGGGTTACAAACCTAGTTTCTGAAAGGTTCCAAATTCAGTCTTCTATATTGTTTTCTTCACATTGTCAAATGGTAAAGCAATGCATGATAGGAGCATGATAACAATGCCTGGGTTATAATTGTGTAGTTAGTAGTCCCAGTTTTTCCAATGAGAGAAACAAGGGAGAAAGTGGGTAAGCTGCTTACCTGAGGTCATGAAGTTGGTAGGTGGCAGAATCAGGATCTTGCTGTTGATTTATCTGACTTCAATTACAGTGCCTTTTCTGCTACTATCTGTGGCCTATCATCGTGGGACTCATATTTGGACAGATTTCAGTATTTTAATGAAACATTGTATTTGCCTGATTTATTATCCAGTAAATTGACCAGTTTGGGGTTTGCATTCACCTAACCTACTTTTATAAATTCAGAGCAAAAGCCACATTCAGACCTACACTTATCTAAATTGATTGTCTATTCTAGTCAAACTCAAACTACTATTTCAATCTTCTGTTAAGTATTTGACTCTGTGACCTGATCTAAGTAATTCACGGTTCTTCATCAGTTTGGAGTGATTCACTGACAGACAACCCCAAAAGGATGACTTGGTAAAATGTGTTCCAGCTTCATTGCTTTATTGTATATCCCTTTCTAAGAGACTGCTATAATTTATAGACTACATGGAAACATTTTATTCCTTCAAGTATAAACTGAAGGTGGGATGTTCTTGTGATGGAAAATTACCAAATGTTTCTTGAACCTATTGCAAAGTTTACGTTCCTGTTAGTTCTTGACTCATATTTTGGAATCAAGGCCTCTAAATATTTGATATAAGTACCTAAAATAATAGACAATATTTCTTTAAGATTCAAGTACTATGTATAGGATTAATTGAGTCATTCATTCAGTCAGGCAATGAAAATATACTTAGAGCCTGCTATGTTTGGTCAAGAAACTCCGTCTTTCTGACCTAATATCTCTGTTAAAGAATAGGAATGTCACAGAACAGGAAATCGACCAATCCACACTGTAATTCATCCGTAAGCAATAAATTTCTTGATCTAATATCACAAGAAACACACCCTCACAATTCAGTAAGGGATCTCTGAAGTGAGATAATGATACACGATTCTCATATACAAACCTAATGGGCAATTTTAGGCTTTGTTATATCTAACAACTTATCACCTACCTCACTTTAAACGAACAACTTAGTGTGTGCGTTCATCTCTGGCCAAAATATAAATAAATAAAATAACAATGTGATGTTGTCTGGCTGCCTGCCCGGTTATCTTAAACACTTTTGGTTATATGGACTTCTGTTTTTAGCAAACAAAGTGCAAATAAATCTTCTCTTAACGTATTTTTGAATTCCTCTGTAGCTTAGCCAGCTGTGCTTTTGCAAAAGTTATCTGGACTAGAAATAAAGGTTGTTTGCATACCCTCTCCCTTTTTCTGGGCTGTTATTAGACATCTACTGTCAGTGTCATTCATTTCACAGTGTTCAGTATTGACCCCCCAAACATCTGCTTCATGGAAATCAGAAATAATCACAAGTATTTTCTTCAAGAGGTTGAAGTATGGTGCATTGGCAAGTGTTTGGAATTGGAAATTAGACTAACTTCTAGTTACTCTACTAACTCAACTAACATGCATTAGCTGTTTAACTCAGTTTTTCTGGCTCACAGTTTCTTCACCTATAAAATGAGGGGGTTGAATGACAAACTAGATAAAATATAGCAAGTCATAATATTTAACTTCTCTTTGCATCAGCACCCTTGTTTATAAAACAAAAGTAATATGACCAACTTCAAAAGGGTTGTTGAGAGGAGTAAATAGAATATACTACCACTAATTGTGGAAAGTCCCAAACCCCACCCCTAATATTCCTATAAACTCATGGGACTTCTCTTGGTCCACTGTGCTTTGATAGATTGTTTCCACTGAATTAATTCAAGTCAGGGGTTGTTTCATTGCCCTATGTGTGTCGTCCCCATTTCATGACATAAGCATCCGAGATGTGAAATTCAGCCCCTTTCCTTGGTTTCTTCAAATGAACAAAGAAAGTACACATACACACACCTATACACACAAAACAATTGTGTCCGCGTATAAGATTTTACTAAAGGTTGCAAGATGTGCAAATATTTACCATTCAAGTGTAGAGACAACCTAAAATACTAGTTATCCACATTCTTAAGAAAAATAAATCCACCATTTCTATAACTTGAGTTCTATCTTCTCTTCCTTTCCTTTTGTGTTGCTTGGGTCCAGCATTCTTCTCACTGTGGAATACAGAACAAGAATGCTTTTGTGAGTCTCAGTTACAAACTCTGTAACCATCCTCTATCGCATATCCCTTTAAGAACCTTTAGTACAAGGGCCTTCAGGTTTAAGATATTCTGCCTCCTTAAAAGTAACTGCAGCCGGACTTTGACTCCATTGTGCATGCTCACCTCCCTCAAGGGCTGTGTCTGTTGTAAGCAACAGACAGACATTCTATTACATCGTTCTTTAAGTCTCAGTAATTAGCACCATGCCTGTCGTATATCAGCACACAATCATCTTTTCTTCCTTGAATACACTATATATACTTAGATGGTTTACAGACTCCTGCTTTTATTTAGAGTAGTACAAAACATGTATATAGCAGTTACTATGTGCCAGGCTATGATCTAAGCATTCCACATGAATCAGTGTACTTAATCTTCATGACAAACCAATGAAGTAGGTGCCTTTATCAACCCCATTTTACAGGCAAGGTAACTGAGGCACAGATAGTTGGGTAACTTGTATTAGATCACACAGTAAGTATGTCCAACTTGAATTGCAACCCAGGCCATTGAGATCTAGAGTCTGTGCTCTTAAATACTGGATGATAATTCCTCTCTGTGCCATAGTCATAAAAATTCTCACTGATCAATTCAATGAAATGTTTATAATTTTACAAACTTGATATGTCCAGCACCTGACATCGTAATTAAAAAGGACCTTAAACATGTTGTATCAAAGTATAAATGTTTAGGTAAATGAAAGTTTTTTTGGCAACTAAAGAATCTATCTGATTCAAGAGACCATGAAAACCACATATTGCCATCCCTTTCAATTCAGCTAAGGTGAATAAATTGTCTTCCCTATGACAAGAACATCCACTTGTGTCATCTTATTAAATTTATGCAATAACTCCCTCCTTAGCTCAATAGTATTGTCAATTTGGGGGCTGATGTTATCCTACCGTGTGAACTTTACTGTCACTTGGAGATAAGACCATGTCAGCTTTCTTATATGGGGTATAATATTATCACTAAGCACACAGGTCATTGGTTTTGTCCTGAATTAAGACAAAAGGAAAAAATGTAGAAAACCTGAGACTATAGTCCCATTTGAAAGTGGATATTTCTTATTTTGTAGATGTGATATCCTGACCCCTGGACACAAACTGCCTGAAGTGTGTCTCCCATCTCTGCTTAAACTCTGGCTTAAAACCTTAAACAAGTTATGTAATATCTCTGTGCCTCAATTTTCTCAACTGCAAAATTAGGATAATAATAGGATGAACCTCATAGGGCCGCTTTCAGGATTAAGAAATCTAATACATGTAGAGTGCTTAGAACAAGGTCTAAGAGTGTTTGTTCAATCAATAAAATATTATACTTGTTCTCTAAAATCTTCCTAAGGAGTTATAAATCTTCAGTGGTTTCAGAATGCATTTGGTAAACAATGATGCCATAAGCTCAGGTTCTTTTTCTTTAATAAAAAACAAACACATGTTTGTTCTCTTTGGAGAAGTGTCCATTCAGGTTTTTGCCCATTTTTTAAATTGGATTGTTTGTTTTTTAGTGTTGAGTTTTATAAGTTCTTTAAAAATTTTGGATATTAACCCTTTATCAGATGTATCAGTATGTTCTCCCATTCAGTGGGTTGTATTTTCATTTTGTTGGTGGTTTCCTTTGCTATGTAAAAACTTTTGAATTTGATATAGTCCCACTTCTTTATTTTTTCCTCTTATTTACCTTGCCTGAGGATATATATCAGATAAAATATTGCTTTGAGAAATGTCTGAGATTTTACTGCCTATGTTTTCTTGTAAGATTTTGTGTCTAACATTTAAGTCTTTAGTCCATATTGAGTTTATTCTTGTGTGTCATGTAAGAAGGTGGTCTAGTTTCATTTTTCTACACATATCTGCCCAATTTTCCCTACACCATTTATTGAATAAACTATCTTCAGCCCATTGTATATTTTTGCCTTCTCTGTCAAATATTAATTGACTATAAAGGCATGGGTTTATACTAGGGTTCTCTATTCTGTTTCATTGATCTACATGTCTCCTTTTATGCCAGAACCATGCATAGGGTTACTATGGCCCTATAGTATAGTTTGAAATTAGGTAGCATGATTCCTCCAACTTTGTTCTTCTTTCTCAAGATTGCTGTTGTGATTTGCAGTCTTTTGTGGTTCCCTATACATTTTGGAATATTTTTTCTAGTTCTGTGAAATATGTCATTGGTACATGGACATTTTAATGATGTTAATTCTTCCTATCCATGAACATGGTATAAGCTTCTCCAAGGAGGACATACAGATAGCCCACAGACATATGAAAAGATGCTCAATGTCACTAATCATCAGAGAAATGCAAATTAAAATCACAATGAGATATCACCTCACATCTATCAGAGTGGCTAGCATCAATAAATCAACAAACACAGGTGTTAGCAAGGACGTGGTAAAAGGGGAACCCTTTTGCACTGTTGGTGGGAATGCAGATAGGTGTAGTCATTGAGGAAAGCAATATGGAGTTACCTCAGAAAATTAAAAATGGATCTGCCTTATGACTCAGTGATTACACTTCTAGTGAGTTATTTGAAGAAACACAAAACACAAATTCAAAAAAATATGCGTACCCCTATGTTCATTGCTATGGTATTTACAATAGCCAAAATTTGGAAGCAGCTCAAGTGTCCATCAGTAGATGAGTGGATAAAAATTCAGTGGTACACTTACACAATGGAATACTACTCAGTCATAAAAAATAAGAAAACCTTACCCTTTGTGACAGCATGGATGGATCTGGAGAACATTATACTAAGTGAAATAAGCTAGTCAGAGAAAGACTAGTGCCATGTGATTTCACTCATATGTGGAATCCAATGAACAAACTGAACTAATCAAAATAGAGACAGACCCATAGAGAGCAGGATGACACCTCTAGGAGGGCTGGTGGAGTGGAGATATTAAGCAAAAAAGAAAAAGAACTCATGGACACTGACAACAGTGCAGTGATTGCAGGGGGCGGTGTGTGGAGGTGGAAGAGAGTATAAGAGGGATAAGTGGTAATGGAAAAATACAATAAAAACAAACTGTTCAAATATAAAATAAAATAAAAAATAAGAAATCATTGTTTAAAAAATAAAATAAAAACAAAATTTTGATGTGTAGATTCAAATACTAATATGTGAAGGCCTTATTTTATCTCCAAAAGAAAAGCAAATATTTTAGGATTGACAATTAACCTTTGGAACAAATATAGAATTTGATATATATGAATATAAATGTATTTTTAAAATACTAATTCAAAAAAATTTTTTGTAGCAGAGGAACATTTGAGGGGCTAATTTAAATATTCAAAAGGGGGAAAATTAGGGGATAAAAGTCTATTTCCCCAGCTGGGAAATGTCTGCAGATATAGTGAACACTTAGTCAGCAGATCTCTATTTTTATTCAAGCAGCTTGCCAAGAAATACAGTGGCTGCAGTTTTCTTCCCCCTCTAATGTGAACTAGAGCTCAGCTAGGAATACTGAAAATGGATGCCCATCCTTTAATGTACCTGAGTGGGCGACGGGTACTGTGCAGGTCAGCATATTCTCATCCCGCTCTCCACTATGGGAATTGGCCCAGTTAACAAAGGCAAACTGGGTTAGGTCTGGGTTGACAACATGCTGTTACTATTTGAGCATACTTCACGAACAACAAGCCGAAGTCCTGTTGAAAAAATTACTGCACGATACTCTGGTTTCCTATTTGTCTTAGAAAGCAATAATGTATATGAATGTTTTTCTCTGAGAGCCAAAATATTCAAGACTTAAAATGTAGAGACGAGCACTTTCCAGTTTATGGCAGTTTTATGTACATGGCTACTCTTAGCTACCTTCCTACTTTTCCTCACACCACCTGGCACCAGGAATGGCTTTGTCCTTTCTTACATATTTTTCATCTCCAAATCCTAGCTTCTCTTTAGGCCCTGAAGTAAATGTTTAGCACATCCATCAAGTCCCTATTAATAGTTCCAGTGGGAAGTAATCATTTACTTCCTTGAATTCATGAAGTATGTCATCTGTACCTGCTTTAGCACATGGTAACTTTCTACACTGCATTCCACCAGTTTATGCACTTATTTTATCCCCTTACCAGATTTTAAGCTTCTGTTTTTTAAAGATGTTATTTATTTATTTTTAGACAGAGAGGAAGGGAAGGAGAAAGAGAAGAAGAGAAACATCAATATGTGATTGCCTCTCATGCACCCCCCACTGGGGACCTGACCCACAGCCCAGGCATTTGCCCTGACTGGGAATTAAACCAGTGACCCTTTGGTTTGCAGGCCAGTACTCAATCCTCTGAGCCACACCAGCTAGGGAAGATTTTAAGCTTCTTGAATGTGTTTCTGAATCATCTAGATATAGAAATACTGTGTATTGAATGATACCCACCATACAGAATGCACATAATGAATGTTGACAAGTGAATATATAAATATACCATTTAGTACTGACAACAACCTAGAAATTGGTAAGCCCTTATTCCATTAAATAAATGCCAATAATAATAATTAAATTTAACATTGATGAGAATGTACTAGACATCGATCTGTATGTTTTATGAATGTCATCCCATTTAATCTTCGTAATAATTATATGAAGTAAGTACTATTATTGTCATCATACTCATTTTACAGGAGGGCAATTGAGGCACATAGCAGTCATGCAACTTGCCAAGGTAGTATAGAGCCAGTATTTGAATTTTAAGTAGTCTGTTCCAGCTCCTTCTCTCTCAGTCATCACACTGTTACACCAATTGTTTCATAGCAAGTCAGTATAGGAATTTAGTTGTAAACCCAGGAATTCTAATTCCACATCCAGTGTATTTCCTACTGTAAATACCTAGTGCCTTGCACATAGTAGATAGTTCAAGTATTTGACTCTACTAAAACCATCTCCCCAGTTCCTAGCACCTATTGCTAGATCTTCTGGTTTCATAGGCCATCCCTTTGTAGCCTTTGTTGGTCCACTTTTAACCATTCTAAATTCATTCATGTAATGAGGTAGAAAATAAATTATATAAAATACCTCAAAAATATAAAGGTAATGTTTGCGTGCAAAACAAAATGCCTGGTGTGTGTACTCCTGAAACTGAGTGCCTCACAGACTACCCCAAACTGTACTTTTCATTTGAAATGTCCCAGATCCAGAACAGGTAGGACAATTTAGCATCACCAACCTAGTTGTGTGGTATTGAACTCTGGTTACTTATCAAAATGGCCTGCATTGTACCAGGTGATTTTACTGTACTATTAATTTAAATAAAAATGCCTTCATTATGACCTGAATCATTATTGAAATATTTGATGACAGACATTCATTACTGTGAATAAACTATACCACAGAGATACAAATTGGAGATTCTTTTTTATAACCTCTAAATTATTGTGGATATTTTATTCATTATTAAAATTAATATAAAAGTTTAACTGTTACTAAAATTTAGTGCTGTTTTCTATATGTATTATTTTTAAATATTACAAATTTTAAGTAAAAAGAATAAACTATTAAGTTTTCCCAGAAGTTAGAAAGAAAAAATTTTAAGAGTATACATGAGAAACAGAAAGCAAATATCAAAAAGATGCTGAGAAATATATAAAAGAAAGTTATTTGGATCACTGAATAAAATGCTGGGGAAAATACATAAAATGCCATGAAAATGAATAGGAAATTAATTCAGAACTGTGACTTCCAGCACGGTATATAAAAGATAAGACCTTGATGGAGTGTACCGTCTACATATATGTAAAGCATACCTGACGAATTTTAAGAAAAAATGAGCAAGATGAATCCTAATAATTCATTGCAAATACAATTTCTGCAAATTCAAGAACATGGCAGTCTAATTTGATTACCAGTGATGGAAGACTATTGTGGAAAAGTATCCATCTAAGATAAATAAAGAACTTTGAAAAGGGTAGGAAGTTTCCAGAAACATTTACATGAATTCTTCCAAACAATAGAAAGCAAAACATTACTAGATCTTGGTTAATTTATTCTACCTTAAAGGATTTAATTTTTTTCTGTTTTCCACTCTTCGTGGATTGAAAAAATAAATAGAAGATAATTGAGTGTATATTTTTAGAAAATGTGAGCAAAATAAAATGCATACCAATGGTAAGCTTCCATATTTATAACTAAAGTCAGCTGTGGACAGAGACAATTTATCAGAAAAATTCAGAAAACTGCTGAAAATAAACATGATTTATTTTTATTGACAGCAGTATTGAAACATAATCCACACAATAAATGACTCACCCATTTAAAGTATATTATACAGTGTTTTTAGTATATTCACTTGTACAACATTTGCACAATCAATTTTAGAACATTTTTATTACCCAGAAAAGATATCCTGTACTCATTAGCACTCACAATTTCCTGCCTATACCTGCCTATCTGTCTGATGTAAGCAACTGTATTAGTCTACTTGTGCAACCATAACAAAATACCACCAATTAGTTAACTTGAACAATAAAAATTTATTTTTTCACATGCGTGGAGGCTAGAAGTCTGATATAAAGGTTTTGGCTGATTTTGTTTCTGGTGAGAGCTCTTTCTTGGCTCTTGCAGATGTCCTCCTTCTTGTTATGTTCTCACAATACCTTTTTCTGATGCATGAACATGGGAAGACAGAGATAGGTATGCACTCTGGTGTCCCTCCTTATTAGGGTACTAATGCTAGCAGAGAAGGGCCCCACCCTCATGACCTCATTAACCTTAATTACTTCCTTGGAAGCCCTATCTCCAAATACAGACACACTGCTGGTTAGTATCTTCAACACATGAAATTAGGGGAGATACAAACATTCAGTCCATAACATTGTGCCCTGAACCCTCAAAACATATGTCCTTTTCACTTGAAAACTATATTCATTCCATCTCAACAGCTGTTCAAATTTTACTCTTTCTAGCATGGAGTCTAAAGTCCAAAGTTCCATCTAAATAGCATCCAAATCTAAATCAGATGTGGTATGATTAATCCTGGGGCAAATTACTCTCTAGCTGTGAAACTGTGAAACCAGACAAGCTAGTGCTTCACAAATAGAGTGGTGGGACAGGCATGGTATAGACATTCCCATTACAGAAGGGAGAAACTGGAAGGAAGAAAGGGCAGCATATCCCAAGCAAGTCTCAAACTTAGCAAGATAAATTCCATGATGACTTAAGACTTGAGAATTATCCTCTTGACTTCTATGTTCTGTTCTCCAGATCCACTGGGGGTCCTGCAGAGCAGCTGCTCCCCTTCAGCTCTGTGGGGAGGCTTGAACGGAAGTGGCCTGGCCCTCTGAAACTAAGGAAGGATGTACTGCTCTGAAATTTTTGAGCCTGGGTAGAAACCAGGTTTCGCCTCCTGAGCTTGTGATGGGAGGGACAGCCCTGATGATCTCTGGGTTCCCTTCAGAGTCGTTCTTCCTTTTTTTTTTTTGTTTCTGTTTCTAAAGGTGTCCAATTCTTGAAAATTTTGTGAACATTGTTCCTGGATGTTTTATTTTGTTTGATGCTATTGCACATGAAATTATTTCCTATTGATGAATTTACAACATTACTGATTATGTTTTCTGTCAATTTAAATCTACTGTTGAACTTTCTACTGAATTTTTCATTTCACTTACTATACTTTTAATATCTAGAATCATTTTGGTTCTTTTGCATAATTTCTGTCTATTGATATTTTCTATTGAATGAGAAATTGTCATTATAACTCCTTTAACTTTGGTATTTTTTACATATTTTATAGCTAGTTTTACTCAATAACATACTTAATCTAACTGAAAATACCCAAAGAAAAGGTAAGCAATCAACACTATACAATGTTTTATTTAATTAAACTAAAACAAATTCATTTTAATAGATGAAAGATACCTAAAGAAACAGCTTCAAAGCAATTGAGCACATAGAATACTAACTACTTATGTCACATTAGCATTGCACAGAGTATAGATTTTGACATTCTCAACGTGCACACAACTATCATGAATCAAGAGGAAAGCAAGAGTCACAGAAGCTATTTCATAGCAAAGGACCTACTATAGACAACTGTTTCTAATATAAGGAAGAAAATCAAATATGAGGCAAGAAATTCAAAGAGCATCAAAAAGTGATAGTGGATAGTTAAGTTGACCAAACAACCATTAAAAATCAAAAGGACATTTTGTTCATTGGATTCCTGGGAGGGGACGGAAGAATTGAGCAAAGAAGAAAAAAATACAGAAGAAACTCATGGACACAGACAATAGTGTGTTGATTGTCAGGGGTGGGTAAAGGTGAGGGTGGAGGAGAGTATAGGGGGTATAAATAATCATTGGACAGAGTCTTGACTCGGGGTAATGAGCACACAATACAGTGTATAGATGATGTGTTATGGAATTGCACACCCAAAACCTGTATAATTCTGTTAGTGTCACCCCGATAAATTAAATAAAAAGGAAAAAAATAGGAAGGTCAACCTCAAAAATAGTAATGCACTGTTTATTGATGAGAAAATTGAGGGTCATTCTTCAATAACATGGAATTATATAGATGAGAATACTGATATATAATTTAAAAGGTTAAATTATATTAAAATGTTTTAAATTTTATTTATTGATATATAATTAACATAGTATGTAATTTTAAGATGTACAATGTGTTGATTTGACATGTACACATATATTGATTTATGATTATGACCATAGTATCAAATAAAATCTCTATCACATCACATAATTATAATTATTATTTCTTTTTTTTTTTGTGAGGACAACTGAGATCTAGTCTCTTACCAGTTTTGAAATTTATAATATACTATTGTCTGAAACCACTATGCTGTGCATTTGATCTCCAGAACTTACATACTAGTTACAAGTTTGTGCCCTTAAACGACATTTCCCCAAATACCTCAGGACCTGGTAACCTCCATTCTACTCTCTGTTTTCATGAGTTCAACTTATTTAGATTCTACATATAAGTGACATCATACAGTATTTGTCTTTCTCTGTATGACTTATCTCGCTTAGAATAACATCTTCAGGGTCCATCCATGTTCTTGCAAGCAACAGGTTTTCCTTCTTTCTCATGGCTGAATAATGTCCCATTGTATGTGCAGGGTTGGGCAAAAGTAGGTTTACAGTTTTTCCCATGGAAAATAATATAACAATTAATAAACAATAAAACAAGAATAAATTCTGTGTTTTACATACAGCTGTAACTCGCTTTTCCCCCCACCCTGAATAAACCACAACTTTTTAAATTCATTTATCTGTTGCAAACACTTACGTTTCCATATCTTGGTTATTATGAATAAGGCTGCAGAGTGAAAGGAGGTGTGGGGTTAGCACTGGTGGCATTGAGGTTTCCGGTAGAGCTGGTGGGGAGAAGTTGGGACAAGGTACCCCCAGAGGCTCCGTGTGAGCTTCCTGCTAAAGTCCTGGGCAAAGTTAGCAGGAATCACCTTCCTTAAATTCCCTTTGATATTCTTATCTACCACTTTCCTGATCTTCTCCCTCCTCCCAATTGTGGAGTTCCTACCTTAGTACTCTGGGTGATGCTGAGTAGAAATGGTTTTCTCCAGCCTTGTGCTGCACAGATGGAGTAGCCTGGTACTGCTCTCCTTTTCCCCAATGTAGAGATATAGTTTAATTCCATGCGGGATTGAATGAGTTTCTGGTGGGGTGGTGTTATGCTATTGGCAAAGTTCCCCTTACCATTTCCGCTGCATGCTGTAATTTCCCCTTGGGAATGTTGGACTTCCACAAATTCTTGCTTATCCATGGGCATCTTCTGAAGTCAGCATGCCCCAGCTTATTTTCCCCCTGACTGAGGTGAATGAAGTTGGGTCATGTTTGCTGGCTCCTCTTGTACTAAGCCCACCCAAATCTCTGTATGAATATATCTAGATGCGCAAATGGGGTTGACTCCACCTGGATCCCTTGGCGTATGGTGCCTACAGCTCCCTTGAAGGCACCTTACTTTGTGGTTGGATATCTAATTCATTCTCCAAAAAGAGGGACAAAAACGGAGAAACTTCGTGAACCAGCATGAAGCTCATGTCACTGTCTTTCCTTGCCTTCTTTAAGTATGTTTTTTTTTTAGTACTTTATAATTATAATGACTGATTTTAAGTCTGTTCAGTTTGACATTTAGGCTCTTTTAAAGTCGTTTTCTGTTGCCTACTTTTTTTTCCCCCGTGTATGAGTCACACTTTCCCATTTTTGCATGTCTTTTCTTTTTAAAAACTGGACACTTTAGGTAATACATTGTAGCAATTCTGTTTACTGATTCTCTTCTTCACATTCAGGGGCTTGTTTTTGTTGGTTGCTAATTCAACTTTGAAGACAAAGTCTAGCATTCAGAGGATACCCACATAGGATAGTGAATTTTCTACATTTGGAAGAAACCACAGCTACATTTTATAATATTATGGCAAAATATTTGTACAAGAGCACAAGGATCAATACCATATAATATATTATTTGGAAATTTAGAAACAAAAATAAATAGTGAAAAGTAATAGATAATGAAAAGAATGAAATAATTTTGACTAATGTAATACATTTCAGACATTTTTCAATTATTTTGTATATAATGCATTATTTTAATCTCTATTGAGTACATAATATTTTTGTTAAATTTATGGATTTCCCAATAGCAATAATTTCTAGAAGTGTATATTTGTAGAATTTCTTATGGTTCCAGGAATGACATATCTGGAAAAAGAGTTTCCTTTTTTGGGACTGTACAAAGAGTAAATCAAGATAAACACTATTTGAGGTGCTAGAGATTCAATAATTCATATGTATAGAAAACAATGAAGTATACTTCAAAAATATCTTGATTCTAAAGCCTTCTATATTCCCTAGTATGCACTTTTTTCTACTTGGAGTGAATGATGCATCAAATACCTTTTGACACCACTGATTTTTAAAATATAATTAAAAAAACAAACACTGTGTCTTAGTTTTAAGAAATGTAGGTGTGTATTGAAAAACTTTTACCCTACATAAATTTGAAACCTTTGTCAAATACTTAATGAAAAAATAAAGGTGATGCCAGCATGCCACTAAAACTTCAATTAGAGGCTATAAGAAGTGCTTTTAAAGACACTTTTGATTCTATTAATAGTGATTGATAAGTTCGATAAAATATAGATGATATGTTATAGAATTGTATCCCTGAAACTTGTATAATTTTACTAACCAATGTCACCCCAATGAATCCAATAAAAAATCGTGATTGATATAAATTCTAGATTGTAAGCCAGTAATTGAGTGGATCAAACAACTGTGGTACATTGACACAATGGAATACTACGCAGCAGAAAGAAAGAAAGAGCTACTACCCTTTGTGACAGCATGGACGGAACTGTAGAGCATTATGCTAAGGGAAATAAGCCAGGTGGTGAAAGACAGATACCATATGATCTCACCTATAAGTGGAATGTAATCAACAAAACAAATGAACGAGCAAAATATAACCAGAGACATGGAAATAAAGAACAAACTGACAGTAACCAGAGAGGAGGTGGAGGAGGATAACAGGGAAAGAAGGGGAAGGGTTGTCAAGGAACATGCATAAAGGACCCATAGACAAAGCCACTGGAGGGACAGGATTGAATGTGGGAGGTGGGGGTGGGTAGGACAGGGGAGGGTAACAGGGGGGAAATGGGGACATCTGTAATTGCACAACAATAAAAGAAGCATACTTTTGAAAATATCTAGTTTTATATTTATTAGTACTGGTTCATTATAGTGTTTTAAAATTTTTAGTTACAATTTTTAATTTATTTTATGTGATAAATATGACATTAGAATTTATAAATTTAAACTATACACTATGTTACTTTGACATATTTATATTTTGTGATATGATTGTCATTGAAACACTATTTCCCACATTACAACCCTATCGTACAATATTGTTCTCTTTATTCATTGCACTTTTCATTAGATCTCTATGCTTTTTTTATAAATTTATACCCTTAAATACCATCAATCTTATCCCCCCACCTCTTAGCCCCTTGTAACCACCATTTTACTCTTTTTTTCTATAGGATTGCCTTTAGTTTTTTTAGGTTCCACATAGAAGTGGTATCATACAGTACTTTTTCTGTTTGACTTATCTTGCTTACCATAATGTGCTCAAGGTCCATCCATCTTGTCACAAGTGGCAGGACATCTGCCTTTCTTGTGGCTGAATAATATTCCATTGTGAATTATAATGTTCTTAGAAAATATTACAAAGACAACTATGCAGGAACCAAAAATCTATATGCATAATGCCCTTGGTTGCACAAAAGAGTTTTAAAAGTTATTTGAAGAAAACAGAACTTATGAAGGTTATAAAAATACATTATTGATACTAAGAATTTGTAGTCTTTTTATATCAATACTGGCTTCTCTGTTGTAGAAAATTCTAGAAAATGAAGCAATAAAGTCAATTTGATTCTAAATTTTACAATCGGCTCTCTATGTTCTAAAATTTAATATCAAAATCAATTTATTGTTCCATATTAGATATAACATTGTCTTCAAATGAGAGGCCTATGATAACAAAATAATAACATCACCTTTTTAGTGCTCTAAATGACATGTGTAATTTGAAGAGTTATGATGATTGTGAACTTGTGCAACTATGTAAAAAGTTACAAGTAAAATTGAGCGATTTTCACAGTAAAAATAGACTATTGACTGGACATTGATGTATGGGTAAATGAAAACTTTAAGTTGTTTTCTAAAATTTAATGTTGCCCCAATTAATGTATCACAGCAATTTTGCAGCAGTAATTTGCCAGGTGTATTTCCAAACATTTATCACTGTCTGGATATATTTAAACTTTAAAATATTAGTAGACAGAAGACATGATAGTTTCCCATAATTTAAATTTATTAAAAATAACTTCTGGTCTATATGCACATAAGAAGCATCATCATCACTGGTGACCATTTCTATTAAAAATAAGACATTGGAACAATAAATAAATAAATAAATAAATAAATAAATAAATAAATAAATAAAAAAGAAGGAATTGATGCTGCAGTCTTATGGCAGAATTTCTTTTCTGGGAAAACTCAGTTTTCTTAATATTGTCAACTGATAAGATGTGTCCACCTTATTGAAGGTAATCTTTTTATTTGTAATAATTAGGAAAACATCAACTTTAGAAAAAAGGAACTTCAGAAAAAAATCATGATGATGATTTTTCTTTACTATCCTAAGTAAGGGCTTCTGAAAGAGTGGGCTTTCCAAAATATAATTGATTATCCAAAAAAATAATTGGGTAATCATATTATTATCCTATTCATAAACCTATGAACTGCCATTAAAATATTACAACCTCAAAAATAATTTTAAGACTTGGCTCCAATTTTTATTTGAATGATTCCCCATTACGCTGCTCCAGTTATACCAAACTTCTTGCCATTTCCTATTATACTATGCTTGTTTGGGATTCCATAATTTCAGCTTGCTTCTTGTTCTCTGTACCCCCTTGATTCTAAGAAAACTTCTTCTTGTTCTTCAAGGTATGTCTCCTTAGTGCAGTGTGTCCCACTCTTGTATACAGCCAATCAAGTTGTATACAGTCTTACATCTAGTTTTCCAAAAACATATTATATATAGTTCTATTAGAATATAATCAATTTATAAGTTTGGTTTAACTTTTATTCCTTTATTTTATGACAAAAAGATAAAATTTTGAGGCGAAGGTCTATTACTAGCTTTTAGTGGGTGGTTGGTACATAGCTGTTGCTCTAGAAATGTTTGCGATGAAAAAATCTGTTCTAAAATAAAGATTGGGAGAGAATCTGATAAATATCGCACCCTGTGATATACTCTCTTCTATTGTGATAAGACCTTTAAATTTCCTTTCAAAAATGTTATTATGATTATTGGATTATTTCCTTAAGTTTATCCAAGATATTTAATGATACTCTCAGTCATTTTATTATCATTCTGGTAGCTCTTTGCATTTGGAGTCTTCACATTTTTAGGAAGAGTGGCTCACAGACGAATATCACATAACCATGGCTTGTAAGTAGAAACTGATGTTTTTTTTTCATCCTGTGAAACTTTCACTTATCTATACTTTAGGATTGAGGAGCAATTATTCACACGAATGCAAAAATATAAAAGAACAAATTCAAAAGTGGTGAGTCCATATATCTTCTCTGATTCTCCATGGCATTGTATTGATTCACTTTTCAACTCCCAAGAGTCAGTATCATTTACCTACCGAGAAACATATAAATATATAAGTATACATATATAAATGTATGTATAAATATATACCTATGTAAAATTATCTGACAGTTCAGTTAAAAAGTTAAAGAGTGACATATACTTACAACAGAAACCTTTTTTTCCAAGTTAGAAATTTTAGGCACTGAATCTGTGTCATTTAAAGGTCTGTTTTGTAAATTAGAGGGAGACATTATTATCTTCAGTGTTGCAAATGTTTTATGTATGTGTTGCTACATAACATCAGCTAAGAGTATAAAAGAGTGCATCAGTCAGAAATGCCAGTCATTTTATTTCCAGTATAAATGTTGGCACTTAGTAAGCATATAATAAGTATCTGATGACAGTTTTAATTAGACAGTTTTCTTTATCTACAGGGGAATATGAAATCCACAATTCACCCATGGTTCACCTGCATTTATATGTGTCATTGCATGGCCCACCTGCCTGTCAGTATTGTCATCACAGAAATAAAGCCAATTTCAACCCCAAAGAGAGAAAGATTGAGTACTTACTGAACTATTGAGGGAGAAGTTCTCCAAAGTCATGGCAGTATACATGCTAGGCATTTAAGAAACAATCAGGCCAGTTGGAAATTAATATATACGTTGGTCATGTAAAATAAAATTCCTTTCTATAAGTCATTGAATCTGTTCATAAAGATTTTATTTCTTATTCTTTTAGGCTTGTGGTCAGTTTGTACTTCTACATCCCTTTTGAAGATAGGAACAGACAGTTTAGTGACCTGCTTTAGTTAGAGAAATATGAACTTCCATGCAGCATACTCATGAGCTAGTGCATGTTTTGCTATATTTCCTTTTCTTGTAGAAACTAGAAAGTAAAGCTTGTGTTGCTGTGTGTAAATAATGTAGAACATATCCCCTCTATATTCCAACCCTGTCCAACCCAAGATGGATATGGAATTTGAGCTCTAAATAGACCTTTGCACTTTTAGCCACTGAGGTATATAAGTTCTTTGTTACTGCTGCATAACTTAGCCCATCTTGATGAATATATGCTCTAATAATATAATAGTAGACCCGAAGGCATGTTGCCAGCCTCCTGAGAGAGTAGCACAGAAAAAAATTAGAAAATAATGATCAAATTATAAGAAATATTGATGAAATCCATTGATAATTGTGGTAAAAAATAATTTTACATTGGTTTTATATGAACTTTACATAGATGTGCCTCTAAAAAGAAGTTTACTTAAGTCTTAAGGCCTCCTCAGACAAGTTAAAGAAGATTAAGTGTTATTGGGAAACAGGTTCCTAGGCTGTGGTTGCTGATTTTGCCAGAGACCAACCCTGAACAAGTTGTAGATCAGCAACATTTGTTTATAGTCAAATAGAATAACTTCTGTTTGCACCTCAATGCTCTGCCATGGCTGTCTGAAAGTTTCCCAGAGATATTAAAAAAAACCTCAGAGAAAGCAGCAATTGAAACCAAGGCTTTAAGAAATGAAGGAAAGTGCTTTCCATGTATTGGTCAGCTATATTATGCACGAGGCTTTTTTTTTTTTTTTGCAGATTCTTATATCAGTAACACAATAATTATGTGAGGTGAATATTGTTACCTCCACTTATCAGATGAGGAAACAGAGAACTTTTCCAATGGCAGTCAGTGTGGCAAGTGACCCTGATCTACCTCTACATAATTAACAAAAAGCTATACATCTATCAAGCACTTACCCTACTCAGGGCACTGTCAGAAGCATTACTTTTTCCTAAGAGGATCACCAAATAGTAGGTATAACGAGCCATGAGTATAAATAAAGATGTAATAGTATGAGCTAATATAGGCTAAGGTTTCTACACATTTTTGTAGGTAATGAGGACCTCATCAATCCCTTGGCAGAAGTCAGTGAGAACTGGGGTACTTTGGAAGGCAAGGTGGAAGCTGGTGTCAGTCTTGAGTGAGGGTGAAAAGAAAAAGGCATGGGAGTAGAAATTTAAAGGTAAAGAATAACAGATAAAAAGCATAGAGGTAGAAATGCATATAATACATCTGGGAAATAGTACCACTTTTCTTAAAGCACATGTTTTCTTTCCATTAATTAATAGTGGATTAGTAATATCAATGAACATTTAATTAGGAAGGAATTATAAAGCCCTTTTATTTCAATGAACTACCAAATTAAAACCATTCGACCAAGTCCCGAAGAACTGATTCTCCAGAGTTTGCATGAATACCTACAGCAGTGATTTCCAACATTGCTATCCATCATAAAACTTGGCAAGTTTATTAAAATATGTTCCTATCAACTATTGGGAACCTTATAAAACAGTCTTCTAAGGTGTGGCTTAGTCAAAGCCAAAGAGAGGCGAGCGGGACCCTTTGCTAGCTAATATAATTTTTGCCCCTTAAAGCTGATACTTATGTCTTCAGCATTTATTTAGTGGACCATTGGAGAAGGGTAAGGAATGTCTGATGACTGATTATTATCCCAAGAAAGACTGTCATAATCTCAGAATTGCAAATCCGACTCATCTAAGTGGAAGTTCTACATCTATTTGGGCCCATCCTCTATAGAAAGCTTGAATGATCACCTATTGATACTTGAAGATGTTCATTATGTACTCAATGGCAAGTATTTTTTTTTCAGCTGCATGAAGTACCCTTTCTCAGGTGAGTTTGGCACATCATTTTCTATCTCTTTGCATTCTCTGTAATGTTCTGTTACCTAAAAGTATTCCCTCTAAAGTGACATCTCAGGTAGTTGCCTATGAGCCTGCTCTTTTTAATCTGATTCTGGACTGATATTGGGGTTTCTTTTAAACAAATTCTCCATGGCATTTCTTATGCAAAGCCAGGGCTAAGAATTCAGGGTAGAGCAGTTGCTGCTTTCACAAGCAATCCATTCCTGATGGGCTTTAATTTGAAGAATGTTCTTTCTTGTGATAGCCTGAGATGAAATGTGCTTCACCATAACTTCAGTTCATTGAACTAACTCTGTTATATTTTATATGGAAATCTTGAAAAATAGTTGAAGGTAAATCTAATACATTCCTTCCCCTTAGTCCTACCAACCACGATCTCGTAAGTTCTTGTCTCCAAGAAGAATAGCTTGTTTCCCGTACGACCATGGCTTACTTCATTGGCATGTGTCTTGATCAGACCCATAGGGATCCATACTCAGAAAGACCTCATACTTGATTTAATGTTCTATTGTCAACATCTTGAAGTTCTTAATAATTTTTGAACAAGGGGCCCACACTTTTGTACTGGCTCCATAAATTATGTAGGTAGTCCTGCATATCATAGCATTTCAAAGGTCTTCTGCAGTGCTGGTACCATTTTTGGGGTGACTCCAGTTTGTCTATGATGCTTTCAGTCCATACACCTGAAGTATTACCTACCTCAAAAGGTCACAGTTAAGTTTGACTACTGTCTGTCTTGTTCTGGAGAATAAGCTCATGTCAGTCTTGTGGCAGCTACATCACAGTGCTAACTTAGATGGAGTTTCCAGATGTAATAATTTCCTTGTTCCATGCCTCAGTCCTTCTACAGTCCATGTCTGAAGGCATTTGGTCCCATTTTCAGGCTTATCCTTATCCCAGGCTCTGTTTCTGTTCAGAGAAAATTCAGAGTTTCAGGTCAGTGTCTTGTTTCACTCTCACTTTTTTCTTGCTATGATAACCTGCTTCTCCAGCCCATTCAAACTATTTTGTTGATGTGCAACCCTTAGGTTCTTTCTGGTGGATAACAATAGCAGCAAAGTTTAGAAGTAAGAGAGGGTTACCTGCCACATCAAAACCTCAATTCCAAATTATAATGGAAGCTTATCTTTGACCACATTCTGCCAATACACTGATATTTGTTAAATAAAAGCATTTGTTGGAAAGCAGACATAAATCAGTTCATACAACATGTTTTCTGAGCTCAGTGAGTTTCTATCTGTGGTTTGATATGCTCTGACCACAGTTGCCTGAAAAATTCACTGGAAACAGATGGAACTTTATTTTAGAGGAAGGACTCAATTAGGAAAAGAGAAACCATTCTAATTATTTAAAACTGAGGCATATTAATGCAGAAATTTGGTTACACATTTGATAGAATAGTTGAAATGCTAAACAGAATAGTGAAATAATAGAGGGATTAGTAAAAGGCAAATGCTATTAACCTCCTGAGCTGGAGAGATAAAGAAGAAGATGCTGTTACTGGATCCCAGAATGTAGGGTAATAATCTGTTTCTTGCCACCCCACAGAAAAACAAGCAAATAAAAAACCCTACCACAGTCAGAAAAAAATAACAGTGCAGGAAGTCTTAGAAACAAAAGGAATACCTGACAAAGTTTTGGGGAAACTTTAATATGTCTTTCTCAGTTTTTAATAGATCAAATAGAGAAGCAATGACAGAGAATATGAATTATGTAGCTAATAAAATGGAAGGAATGGATATAGAGTTGACCTTTGAACAAAGAAAACCCCTATAAAGTCCTCAAAAATCTGTTTATAACATTTTAAAGTATATTTTATTGTTTATACTATTACAGATGTCCCATTTTTCCCCTTTATCCCGCTCCACCTTGCACCCCCTCCCCCCAGCATTCCCCCCCTTAATTCGTGTCCATAGGTTGTACATATAATTTCTTTGGCTTCTCCATTTCCTACACTATCCTTAACCTCCCCCTGTCTATTTTGTACCTACAATGTATGCTTCTTATTCCCTGTACATTTCCTCCCTCATTCTCCCCCTCCACTGATAACCCTCCATGTGACCTCCATTACAGTGATTCTTTTCCTGTTCTAGTTGTTTGCTTAGTTTGTTTTTGTTTTTTATTTAAAAATTTTTTAAAGGTTTTTTATTTATTTTATTTTTATGCAGATAGGAAGGGAAGGAGAAAGAGAGGGAGAGAATCATCAATGTGTGGTTGCTTCTCACATGCCCCCTATTGGGGACCTGGACCACAGCCCAGGCATGTGCCCTGATGGGGGAATCAAATCAGCGACCCTTTGGTTCACAGGCTGACGCTCAATCCGCTGAGCTACACCAGATGGGGCTGTTTTTGTTTTTTACGTTAGGTTGTTGACAGTTGTGAATTCGTTGTCATTTTACTGTTCACAGTTTTGATTTTCTCTTTCTTAGATAAGTCCATTTAACATTTCATATAATAAGGGCTTGGTGATGATGAAC
This sequence comes from Mormoops blainvillei, assembly GCA_004026545.1. NCBI lineage: Eukaryota > Metazoa > Chordata > Mammalia > Chiroptera > Mormoopidae > Mormoops > Mormoops blainvillei. The sequence goes on from PVJD01009518.1 coordinate 44,230, forward strand.
TCCTTTAACTTCACCTTATCTGGGAAGCACTTTTCTGCCCTTAAATTCTAAATGATAGCTTTGCCTAATAGAGTAATCTTGCTTAGGATATAGGTCCTTGCTTTTCATGACTTTGAATACTTCTTTCCAGTCCCTTTCTGCTTGTAAGGTTTCTTTGGAGAAATCAGCTGATAGTCTTATGGGAACTCCTTTGTAGGCAACTGTCTCCTTTTCTCTTGCTGCTTTTAAGATCCTCTCCTTATCTTTAATCTTGGGTAATTTAATTATGATGTGTCTTGGTGTGTTTCTCTTTGGATCCAACTTCTTTGGGACTCTCTGAGCTTCCTGGATTTGCATTTCTAGATCCTTGACCAGATTGGGGAATTCTCCTTCATTATTTTTTCAAATAAGTTCTCAATTTCTTGTTCTTCCTCTTCTCCTTCTGGCACCCCTATGATTCAGATGTTGGAATGTTTAAAGTTGTCCTAGAGGCTCCTAAGACTCTCCTCAATTTTTTGAGTTCTAATTTCTTCATTCTGTTCCAGTTGAATGTTTATTTCGTCCTTCTGCTCCAAATCATTGATTTTAGTCCTGGTTTCCTTCCCTTCACTGTTGGTTCCCTGTACATTTTGCTTTATTTCAGTGTGTATGGCCTTCATATTTTCCTTTATTTTGTGACTGCACTGAATCATTTCTGTGAGCATCCCGATTACCACTGTTTTGAACTCTGCATCTGATAGGTTGGCTAGTTCCTGGTCGCTTAGTTCTTTTTCTGCAGTTTTAATCTTTTCTTTCATTTGGACCATATTTCTATGTCTCGGTGCACCTGTCACATTGTAACGGGTGGAGCTTTAGGTATTTGCCAGGATGGGGCAACCACTTCTCTACATTGTGGTCCTGTATGTGGGGAAGGGGTCAGAGAGGGAACAGTGCCACTTGCTCAGCTCTGGCCCCACTTTCAGTTACTTCCCTCACTTCCCACAAGCACATTGTGCCTTTTCAGGGTCTGGTCCCTGGGTGGGTGGGCTTTTGTACATTCTAGGATCCTGTGGACTCCTCCAATGGGTGCTCCTGTGAGCCTGGGAGTTTCTCCCACTGCCACAACACCCAGAGGTTTTTATAGCCAGAGGTTTTGAGACTTTAGCTCCCAGCTCTGGAATGCTGGGTTGCACAGTCTGTCCCATGCCCCAGCTGTTCCTCCTGGCTTATCTGCATGCATATGTGGGATCACCCAGTCAACCAGCCGCTACCACACTGTCCCCGGTCCACCAGCTGCCACCTTGCTGCACATCCTCTCCACTCTGGCTTCCATCTCCACCCCTCTTACCAGTCTGGATGAATGGTTCTTCTTTAATTCCTTGGTTGTAGGACTTCCATACAGCTCAATTTTTGGCATTTCTGGTTGTTTTTTGTTTTTTAAATTGGTTGTTATCCTTCTTTTGGTTGTGCAAGGAACCAAAGCATATCTACCTACACCTCCATCTTGTTTCCACCTCTCACAGGGTCATAAATCTATGTATAACTTAAGTTGACTCTCTGCATATTCAGATTCCCCAAAATGAATCTACAATATGAGTACAGTTGACCCTTGAACAACATGGGTTTGAACTGCGCAAGTCCACTTATATGTAAGTCTGAGTGTTTTTTAGAGATTTGGGAGATACACTTATTTTTCCTGTGTTATCATTTTTCAAGGACATATCAATGTGTATACTCTCTAAATCTCATATTGAAAACAACACAGTGACTTTTAATTCATACTTGTGATGATAACAGCTAATATTTGAGCACTTATCTATACTAAATTGTTCTTCTTCCTAACTTTATTTTACTATATTTGTAAATTTTATTAAGTTTTAATATTATACTGCTGAAAATTTAAGAATTATTTTTTCCTTACTGATGTCTTAAATTATGTATTCACTATCATACTTTTTGGGTGAACCTCAGGCCCAGAGGCTGTGTTAATCATACTCCTCAGCACACTACCATCATTACTCTGACAAAGCCCTTTTAATGTTTGTTTTCACTACTATTTTTACTTATGATTCTCATCCCATCATATCTCCACACTCTAAGATGTTTCACATTCAAAGAAAAATCATAGTTCTTGCTGCAGATCCCTCACTTGTGTACAGATCTTGATTTTCTAGGCCAAGTGACAAATAGTGGGGTATGATTGACACTGGCAGGTTTACTCTCTTTCACCAGTAAATAGGACTGCTTTTCAAACCATTCCTCTTTGCTAGATGATAACAAATCTGTAACCTCCAGTTGATGATGACCTGAGTTCCATGTGGGGATCTGTAAGTAACAAAAATATACCATAGTAAAGCTGCTGGCTGCGGGCGAATCCATTATAGTGAAGGATCCTAGAACCTCCTGAAAGAGAAGGGGAAAGAATTAAAAGAACTCTTGAGATAGAAAGTTGCATGAAATTCTTTAAGGACTACAAATCAGATATCTTTTTAAATTGAAGATCATTAAAACACCTTAGATTTTCTCTTAGAACTCTTCTTTTTTGGACTTTAACCCCATCTTAAACCATGATTTTCCTTCTGTTTCCTGTCTCAAGATTTTTTTTTCATTGAGATGACAGAAACAGGATAGATTTTGAGAATGCTTCCAGGATAAATCTACTGCAGTCCATATTCCATTTTCTTAAATATAAATTTAAATGCTGTTTTACTGTCTTTCATCTGTACTGGTATAGGTGTTGACCTATACTACTCAACACCTGGATCTCCTTTTAGTTATGTATCATTCATTCCATCTGTTTTTCTCTTACAATTTCAAATCAGTAGAGGGCGATGATAAGGGGGCTTTGTGTGTAGCTCTATGTTCCACTTTTACTTCTTTCTTTTCTTCCTCATGAGAATAATTTACTTTTGTAGTGTCAGAATTTTATTTTGAAGAGTTGAAAATCTATTTTGTGCACTTTCTTTTTAATAGCCTAATACCAACAAGCTTAAGAATTTTGTGATTATTTTAGAAACTGGCTTCCCAAATTCTAAGGTCTCACTTGAACTGGTAAACAAGGACTAGTCATGAAAACTTCCATAAAATGTGAGTAGAGGCTGCTGGTTGTCTACCATTATTAGTTTGTAACTTCTTTCTCAATAACAACAATCTCACTTTTTATCAGGGCAAACCACCCCACCACTAAAATACTACATTCCAAAACTGATCTTTCAGCTTGGTGTTACTATGTGACTAAATTTTTGTCATTGAGATGGAAGTGTTATGTGGTACATTTTTAAAGACTCTTTCAAAGTGAGAGGATACCTTTCTTCTTTCTTCCTTGCAGTGCTAAACTTGAGTATGATGGCTGTAGCTCTGGTAGCCATCTTGGACAACGAGAACACGTACCATCTCCTATTGGTGGCAGATGATGAGTTGAAATGCTCTTGGGTTCTGGTGATTTTTCTTTTTTTGTGTGTGAAGATTTTATTTATTTTATTTTTAGACAGAGAGGGAGAGAGGAAGAGGGAGAGAAACATCAATCTGTGGTTGCCTCTCGTGCACCCCTCTACTGGGGACCTGACCCACAACCCAGGTATGTGCCCTCATTGGGGAGTTGAACCGGTGACCCTTTGATTCACAGGCTGACACTCAATCCACTGAGCTACCCCAGCCAGGGTGGCTTTTTCTGAAGTCACCATATGGTTCATGGGCAGCTTAACTGTGGATTTATTTTATATAAGAAAAAAATAAATGTCTTCCTTTGTTTAAACTGCGATAATTTTGGATTTCTCTGTAATTGAGAGATGGATCCAATCTTAGGCTTTCATTGTGCTAAGGAGCTTGGACTTTAATGTTAACAGAGTAAGCAAAGTATTACTTAAGGGAGATTAATTTGGAAGTATGAATTTGATGAATCTGATCTAGAAGAAAACGGAGGCAGGGAGGTAAAACAGATGATTATCACAAAAATCTGTGAATGAAATTATGATGCGAAGGTATGGTAGTAAGGTCAGGGTACTGGTTGTGGTAATAAGGGGTCCAAAGTGTCTCATTTGTGGAGTTGGAAGAGGCCTAGAGACAAGCGGGACTCAATCAGTATCAGGGCAGGTTTAGTAACATGCACATTGGAGAATACCCTAGAATTTCTAGGTAGGTAGTATGATTCATCGAAATGAAGTAAGGCTCTTATTTTAGATAATATTGGGTTACTAATGATAACCTGCGACAAGTAATTAGATATTCATGATTAGCCTCAGTTTTTGAGAAAAAAAAAGATTTAAAAAACCCAAACTCTCAGGATTACTTTAGTACCTATTTCAGAGGCTTTTAAAATGAGGATTAAATGAAATAACCTCTTTGAAACATCACGTAGCACAAAGGCACATTGTCAGCATTCAATTGTTAGCTACTTGGTTTTTAAAGCCCTTGCCACATCCTAATAGGCATAAAATGAATTACTGCTAAATCTGAAAGAGAATGAGAACTTACAGCTTGTGCTGTCTTCCATCTTCACTAAGGAAAGCATTTTTAGAGTAATGATAACTCTCTTGAGGTGTACCACGGTTCCCTTCCCATTTAGGAAATGGGCAGATGATTTCTGACAACATTAAAAGTGTTTGGAAGGTGTCAGCATCACCAAGAGGAGGCCGAGGTGGAAGGTTCCTGGTTGCCCTAGTATTGCTCCTACACTGTTGTCAGATTGGGAACTCTTTATTAATTAATAAAGAGATTAAAGGGAGTGACTCATTTTAGGATTGAATCTTCTGGTTTCCTGTCCTACGTTGGAATATGCATTGTTCCCAGGTGTTCCTAGAAATTTTTAGCTCTACATCTTTATTTTAGCTCAAAACTGAGATTTAGGGCAATTCAAGAAATTACTGAATAAAGGCAAAATAAGTTTCTTGAGGAATACTTATTGCAGAAACTAAAGTAACAAAAGCCAAGCATCCAAAAGAAGAAAATTTGATTAAAAAACAAACAAGCAAACCAACAATGTGGTGGATGTAAAGAAATTTCAGTATTCTACTAGTCAGCAATCATCTTAACTCAGTTTAATTGCTCTAAATAGTAAAGTCATGTTCTAATTCTTTTTGGGTTTCTCAGATGAGTTGAGAATGGACAAACTATACTAAAATCATTGTAATGACAACTATCCAATGGAAAGGAGATAACAGTGTGCTATCTATAATGTTTTTGAGGGAGCTTCAGACAATATTTAGTTTTTTATTATCTGACTCAGCTTGCTGCTGGATCCTGCCAAGACCAGTGTTGTTAAAAGTGGGCACACATAGACCCGCTACTTCATCAGTCATTTCTCTTTGATACTATCTTCTAGATGTAGCTGTTTCCTTCCTATTCAGAGCTTTTGGCAGTCCTGCTGCTCCATTTTACTATTGTATTTAGTTTCTCTCTGGGGTAATTCATATTGTGCCAATCAACCTTTACCCGCACTGGCTGAGTTTTATATTTGCTCATAGGACATTGTCTCTTTCAGTTACTTTTTGTAGCCTTGACATTTGTCTGATCATATGAAATGTAGTCTTTCTTTAATTTGTTAGTATGTCCATTATATTGGTTTATTTAAGGGTCACTGTAGCCTGAAAGGGATTTCTTTCTCCACAAACAGTTTACCTTTATATCCTTCCCACAGCAAGACAACTCACATCTTCCAGTGTCATTGAAATCTTGTTAGAACAGCAGGGAGAAAACTGCAACACTTTCTCTGTGCCTCCTTTGAATTGCCCCACTATCCCAAGGCAGCTTCTAGCAGCTTTGGCTCCCTCATATCTCTGCAGCAAAATGAAAAAAAAATAGCAAAAACATTTTTTGTTTTTTATACAATTATAATTACTACTACAGTAATAATACCTACTGTTTATCCAATCCTTGTGCCAGACACAACTTCTAAGCACTTTAGATTATTGTGTAGTTGGGGTAATGTAGTTTGTGACAGAAAACTAACCTTAACTAGAGTAAGAAAAAAAATACTGGCTCATGGAGTTGAAAAGTCCAGAAGTTGATATGTCTGTAGTTAGAGCTTTATCTATATACTCTCATGAAAGAAATAGATTTGTACCTTTCTCCACTTTACAGGTTAAGATTTCTACTTTATTAGTTTTAGTATCATGGAAGTTAGGTCCTTTTATTGGTAAATTAATATTTGGGACAGCTCTTTGAGATGAATATTATTATTAATTTTACAGATAAGGAAACTGAGACTCATAATTCTTCGAGCATGCTAGCAGTCACATGGAAATAAGAGGCATTGCTGGGATGTGGCTTCTGGACTGTCAGATGTTACAAATGTTGGGCCTTCATCATCTCCCATGAAATCATTTTGTTTCCCCAGTTAGTTATTTATCCCATTACACAAGTTCTAAAATGTGGCTAACTTAAACTGACTCTACTCTCCTTACACCTCTGCCGCTCCTCTCCTTACTCTCAATACATTTAGTGGTCTGCTGCTTATCAGTAAAAATAGAGACTATTCACTGGTAATTTCTTCAGTGAAGAGGGACATTGGTTAATAAATTTATATAGATTTCAACTGTACAATTCTATAATACAGTATCTGTATATTGCTTTGTGTGTTTACTACACCAAGTCAAATATCTTTCCCTCACCATATTTTTCACCCCCTTTACTACAATTCCCCCACCCCTCATTCCTTCTGGTAATTATCACACTGTTGTCTGTGCCTATGAAATTTTGTTTGTCCTATTTGTTCAGATATTGTTTTCACTTTTATATCCTACATATTGTATGTGTGAAATCATTGTTCTTGACTTTTTCTTGACTATTTCAGTTAGCACGATATTCTAAAGATCCACCCTTGTTGTCACATGGCAGTATTTCATCTTTTCTCATGGCTGAGTAGTATTCCATTGTATATGTGTACCACATCTTCCTTATCCAACCAAAGTATACCTTGGTTGTTTCCATGTCTTGGCCACTGAATAAAACTACAGTGAACATAGGAGTACATATATCTTTATGAATAAATATTTTCAAGAAATGAGACTATATCAAAGTAAAAATCTTCTGCATAGCAAAGGAAACTGTTAACAAAACAAAAAGGCAACCAACTGAATAGGAAAAGATATTTGCAAACAACACTTCCAATAAGGGGTTAATATTCAAAATATACAAAAATTCATGAACTCAACAACGTAAAAACAAACAATCCAATTTTTAAAAGTTGGGCAAAGGACCCAAATAGACAGTCCTCCTAAGAAGACATTCAAATGGACAACAGATATATAAACAACACTGAACTTTACTAGCTATTAGGGAAATATAAGTCTAAACTACAATGAGATACTACCTCACACCTGTTAGAATGACTGTTATCAACAAAACAAGTAATAAGTGTTAGAGAAGTTGTAGAAAAAAAAGTATCCCTTATTCACTGCTGGTGGGATATAAACTGGTACAGCCAGTTTAGAAAACAGAATGGAGGTTCCTCAAAAATTAAGAATAGCAAGCAAAATATAACCAGCAACACTGAAATAAAGAACAAACTGACAATAACCAGAAGGGAGGAGAGAGGGGGATAATAGAGGAAAAGGAGGGGAAGGGTCATCAAGGAACATGCAGAAAGGATGCATTGACAAAGCCAAATGGGGGAAGGATTGAGGGTGGGACATGGAAATGGGTGGGGCTTGGGAAAGTGGTGGGGGGAAAGTGTTGATGTGGGGATGATGGGATAGGGTGCGGGGCAGAGGGGATAAAAGGAAGAAAAAATGAGACAACTGTAATAGCATCATCAATAAAATATACCCAAGGAATTAAGAATAGAGTTGCCATATGACCCAGAAATCCCTCTTCTGGGCATCCTTTTTTAAAAGCTCTTATCCAGTCTGAGGCTGAACTTGTACCAATGTTCTAGATTTTACTCCCTCTTCACTTCTTGGGAATCATCCTCTATCATCTGTTTTTAACCTCACTACTGGTCTTTGATACATCTACAGCTTTAAATTCAGTTTAGTATACTCTTTTTGAAACCCCTAAATCTGAACTTCCTGAGACATCTGTACTGACTCATCGTTTTATTTTCACTTTATAATTACTTTCTAGGTTATCTCACATATGCCAGTGCATTTCATTTACTAGCTAAATACTAATGATTCCTGAATTTAGGCTCCTACCTACTAGATGCCTCTTTTCGAATTTTAAGCTTTTGTAGCCAACTGCTGGTTGGCTCTCTCCAATGGGATGCTTCAAAAACACTTGTACTTTATCATGTTTGGCACCCAAGTCTGTTTCTGCCCCTACATTAGGTGCTTCATTAGACTTGCACGTTTCCATATATAATACCTCTATCTGATTCCTAAAGCCTGAAACAGGTGTTACTCTAGACTCTTTATCTTCCTCACCAACCACGTTTAACCTATCAGCAAATCTTGTCAATTCTAATGGAAACTGTGTATTGAAATTATTCACTACCCTCATCTTTATTTCTATGTCTATAGTAAAAGCCACTATGTTCTCTCACATGATCAGCCATGACACTTTCTTAACTGGTTTGCTGCTTCTGTCGTTAGACCTTTCAGACCCGTCTTATACTGCAGCAGCAGGATGATTTCTCTCAAATCTGATCATGTCATTCCTCTCTCAGTTGCTCTGCCACTATCCAGAGGTCTATAGTCATTCCAGGACCTTTACAATCTCATCACTCCTTTCCTCCCCTACTTCTCTAGCTTTGTCTTTCACCACTCTTCTCCTTTGCCACTGAATTCAGCCATGCTGGCATACTTAATGTTCCTTTAATGAGCTGTACAGCTGACTCTTGAACTACATGAGTTTGAACTGTGCAAGTTCCCTCATATGCAGATTTTTTCAACAAATATTGTAAATGTATTTTCTCTTATGATTTTTTCTTAATAACACTTCTTTTTCTCTAGCTTACTTTATTGCAATAACACAGTATATAATACATATGACATATAAAATGTGTTAATTAACTGTTTATGTTATTGATAAGGTTTCTGGTCAACAGTAAGCTATTAATAGTTAAGTTTTTTGAGAATCAAAAGTTATATGTAGATTAGCAACCATGCAGGGTGTCTGCATCTCTAACAACAATGTTGTTCAAGGGTCGACTGTATTTTATTTCCAAAGAAACTTCCTCGTGTCTTAAAGGTTGTATTAGGTATCTGTATTATATATATACAGATCACTTTGTGCTTCTGGAATGGTACTGCAGCAGTTTGTTATACCAGTCAGTGTTGGTCAGAAAAACAGACACCATTGCAAGTATGTCAAGTAAGAGATGCAACATTGGAAATTAGTTGCTTACTAATCACTTGGAAGAGTTGGAAGAAAGAATGGCAAGAAGACCACTACTCGATTTCAGGTTCAATTCTAGCTTTCAGGAATCAAGAAGTTGCTTCTTGCTCCCCCTGACCTCAGGCACCCTTTTTCCCAGATCAGGAAACAGAAGGGGACTGGTAAATATGACCACAGCTGTAATGCAGCATTAAGGCAGGGTACTCCTATGGAAGTACCTACAGGCCACTACAAAAATCTCAAATCTGTTACGGTCCAGGTGTTTGCTTGCTACTCTAGAGAAAGGGTAGTGTGCCTTCTGTTTCTCTTCTGCCTTACAAATGTCAAGTTATGGTTCACATTGTCAGAACCTAATCTGTATCTTAAAGTCTTTGACAAGAAAATCTGGGGAAAAGTGGTTTCTAGTCTTGCAGTACCTGCAATTCATTGGAACTTGACATCATTTTGATCATTCCGTTATCTGATAAGCCATCAAAACTGTGAGCTCTGTGAGGCTAAGGACTCTATCTTCCTATTATTTCCCCCTCAGGACCCATTCAAATGCCTGGCCCAATGATTATTGATGTAATGGAAGAATAATTAGGTCTTTACATCTCGTAGGTATATTAGGGACATTATTGTTTATAAAATGAAAGTTGATTACAGTCTAGATCCTGTCATAAAACATATAAAGCTCTTTTTAATTTCCGTTATATTGATATTTAATGCACTATTATGCACAGAGACTGGGCTAAGTCTCTTTACCTGAATGACATCATATAATCCTTAAAATAGCTCTATGAGGTAGATTCTATCATCTCAATTTTATAGATGGAAGAATGAAGACTTAGAGATTAAGTAGTTTATCCAAGGTCACGAAGCCTCTGAAAGGATAAGCTGTGTTTGAAACCAAGGGATGTCTTATTCCAAAGCCATTCTCCACTAAACCATCATCCAGCTCAGAGAAGTTGAAGAACTTTCCCTGCTCGCATTTCATGGAGCTCTGGATACATTTATGAACTTTTGACTTCAAAGGTGCTCCTTCTGAATTGTCACATTGCATAAATTTAAATGGCTTGTCTCTTGCATAATAAAGAGGTTCTCCTAGATCTTTTCCCCCCAGAAACAACCAAACATACTGGCAACTGCCCTTTTTGTAGCCTGGAGTGATTAATTACAACCCCATTTTAAGATTTGCCAGATAAAATATGGGATGCCTTGCTAAATTTAAATTTCAGATAAACAATGGATATCTTTTTGGTATAAGTATGTCCTAAATATTGCATGGAAGATATTTATACCAAAAATCATTGCTTATTTGAAATTCAAGTCCTATTGGTTGCCCTGTATTCTTATTTATGATATCTAGAAACCCTACCTCATTAAAAGCCACATTTGTTCATGTAAACCATTCCATTTACTAGATATCACAGTTTATGCAACACCTTTACCACCTTTAACTTCTTTAATACATGCCACAAACTTATGAGAAATAAATCATTCACTCTACAAATATAACTGAGGACACTGGACTCAGAATTGTTAAGAAATGTGTCCATGATCTTAGAGCTCATGAGTGGTGGAGCTGGAGTTTAAATCTGAGTCTTTCTCACATCTTATTTTGTTTTCTCTCCTTAATCACCCTTCAAAACACAGTTCAAGTATGACCTTTGTGAAATCTATCCAGGCTACTCCCTACCTAAGTCGAATTTGTTGCTCCCTCTTTTATGCTTCCATCGGCGTTTGCATATGTTATTGTAATGAGATGCAGCACAGTTCTCCGTGATTGTTTATATGTTGTTCTCACTGCCAGAACTGTACTTCTTTGAGGAGTATGATAGACAGAATAGTGACTTCCAAAAGATGTTCACATCTTAATCCCTGGAACTGTGAATATCTTACCTTACATGCTAAAAGAGACTTTATAGATGTGATTAAGGGTAAGGATCTAAAGACAGGAGAAGTATCTTGGATTATCTAGATGGGCCCAATCTAGTCACTTGCATTATTAAAATTGGAGAACCTTTCCTGGCTGTGGTTGGAAGATGCAGCGATGGTGGTAGAAGAATTATCAGAGAGATGCAACTTGTTGACCTTGAAGATGGATGAAGCGAACCACCAGCCAAGAAATACAGACAACCTCTACAAGCTGGAAAAGAGAAGGACACAGGTGTTTCCCTAGAGCTACCAGAAGGAAACACAATCCTATATACACCTTGATTTTAGCTGAGCGAGACCCATTTCAATCCTCTCACTTCCATTAGATAATAAATTTCTGTTGTTTTAAGCTACTAAGTCTGTGGTGATTTGTTATAGAAGTAATAAGAAACTAAAATAAGCATGTACCATTTCTTAGTCACTGCTGTATTTCCTATAGCTAGTCAAGTACCAAGCAAACACATAATAGGTGCTCAGAAATTATTTCTTGCACAAGTAAATGAAAATTACAGCACACTGCTTCATAATCAGAGTATTATGAAGAAAAAACCACTCAACTAGGGTACTGGGAAGAGAAAGGATCTCTATGTATCTGCTTCCCTGAGCTAATGGGAGTAAACTGCCTTCTCTATTCCTTGGCCCAGTGAGTCATGACCATAAACATAGAAAACTAAAAGGAACAATAAATGATGACTCCTGAGTGAGCCTTTATATATTTCCAGCTGTGATTATGATCCTGAAGAGAGAATTCACCCATAGTTTCTGCAATGGTAAAAGTATCTATCATTTTAAAATTACTACTAGACTAGTTGTAAAACTTTGGTGTACATTAGAATGACTTGAAACACCTATTTACAGTTGCATATTCCTGGGTCTAACCTTTGGGGATTCTGATTCAGCAGGTTGGAGATGGAGCCCATGTGATTGCATGGACAACCATACTGCCTAGGACTATACTGTGCAAAAGGTTATATGTGTATATATAATACACACACACACACACACACACACACACATCAGTGCCCTCCTCTTAATATTGCCTTCTCGTTCCCGCAACTTGCTCTGGATAGTACTTCTTTAGTCTTGAGAGAAACCCTGATACTAAATTTCACTGCTAAGTGAGAAAGCAAAGGTGAGGGGAATCACTCTTATTTTTTTAAATGCATTTTCCATCATGAAAGTATCTGGAAGTCCAAGTATCTAAGAGAAAATATATAATTACATTTCAGAAATTATCTATTAAGTGAGCTTGCATCAGAAACATCAAATGCAAGAATTTCTCAGAAGAGTTCATTGTGGCATCATAAAACCAGAAAAGTATAAAGAAGGAATTTTCTCTCTGTTTTTTATTTTAGTTAGGCTAAAGAGAGAACTTCAGTTTTTAATAAGCCACTGGAAATAAAAAGTAACAGACATGAAGAAATGTTTCCAACCAATTGTTTTGAAATGGTGACCTTTCTTTTTTTCTGCTTAAAAATGTAGCACATTAAAGCTGAACATATATATGAACACCCATAAAGATGTAAAGAAGGAAATGACAATTTCCCATAATTTCACTGCCTAAAGATAAGTTATGACTCATGTTATGATTTATTACCCTGTATGCCTTGACTATACATGTGTATGCTTACTATTTGAGATCATACAGTATATGCAATTTTATTGCTTTTCCGCCCACTTAGCATTGTAGGATATAAGCTCCCCTATGGCCAACTTATAGTAATGAGATTGTTTTTGTTATTTTCCTTTAAGAGAACTGAGAGGTTCAAAAATCCTCAGAAGAATCCCAAAAATAACTTCATGCTCCAAGTCTCCACATATTATTCTTGAAGAGAAGCAAGTATGTCTTCCTTGGAGTGTCAGAGGCATTGAGTCACCTGCAGCTGCAGACTGCTAATCATATTAGACAGAAGTTAATTTTGAGGTAACTTGCCCTCTGGCACCCCACATGTCAGGTAGCGAGGTGGCTCCTTTATTTACAGTGGCATGCAAGAGGGCAATGCCATGTTTAGAGAATAATGTGCATTCCAGGACTGCCATCCTAAAATGATTGCAAAGCTTTGTTGGAAAAGACAGAATTCTAGAATGTTATGACCATAAATCACGTTGTTGGAAATTGTCTTTCTCTAAAAGTTTATGGTTGTTTGCAGTGCCATTTTTCTTCTGGACTTGAATTTGACGGAATTCCACTAGTCATCACTAAGAATTATGTTATTTTCATTTTCAATTCAGTCATAAATTTCTGAAAATATTTTCTCAAGAGGTAAATAGAATGTAGTAATAGCACAACTGAGTCTTAGCACTGGAAAATATTCACTAAATATTAAATATACATGGGGATATTTAAAGGAAACATGATTGCATTAAAAGTTGTCAATATTCCATCCATCTTGATGCCAAGTTGAAGTCTTATGAGATTCGTCTAGTCTTTTGGGTCATTGCTGGAGGAAAAAACACTTTCATTAGCCTCTTATATTAATGAAAACAAGTTACCACGTTGGAGACACGAGACCAAATCAGAAATGCCTCATTCCTCAGCCTCACAGTATCTCAACACAGTGGAAGTGGCCATTTCATCTGGTTCAGTCCACTTTGGTGGGCCCTTGAAAAGCTTTAGTACAGGTTATTTTTTTCAGTTTTCTAACTTGATAACTTGTTTTATTTTTAAATTGAATTTATTGAGGTGACATTGGTTCACAAAACATTATAGGTTTGAAGTGTACAACTCAATAAAACATCATCTGCAGACTGCATCGTGCACTCATTGCCAAAAGCAAAGTCTCTTTCCATCCCTATTTATCTCCCCTTTGTCAACCTCCACCTACCCCAACCCTCTTTCCCCTATCATCACACTATTATCTGTATCTATGTGATATATATATATATATACACATATATATGTGTATATATTCGTATATATGTGTGTGTATGTGTGTTTGTATGTATATATATGTTTTCTTTGCTTAATCCCTTTACCTTTTTTTATCCAGGCCCCCAAACCCTTTCCCCTCTGACAGCTTTCATTCTATTCCATGTATCCATGACCCTGTTTCTGTTTTGTTAGTTTATTTTGTTCATTAGATTCCACATGTAAGTGAGATCATATGGTATTTGTCTTTCTCTGAGTGGCTTATTTCACTTAGCATAAAGATCTCCAGGTACACCCCGGTTGGTGTGGCTCAGTGGACTGAATGCCGCCCTGTGAACCAAAGGGTAGCCAGTTTGATTCCCAGTCAGGGCATATACCTGGGTTGCGGGCCAGGTTGCCCGTTGGGGGTGCGCAAGAGGCAACCACACGTTGATATTTCTCTCCCTCTCTTTCTCCCTCCTTTCCCCTCTCTCTAAAAATAAATAAATAAAATCTTTTAAAAAATCTCCAGGTCCATCATTGCAAAAGGTAAGATTTCCTCCTTTATTACTGCCTAGCAGTACGCCATTGAGTAAATGTACCACTGCTTTTTTTATCCACTCATCTACTGATGGGCACTTGGGCTGCTTCCAAATCTTGGTGACTGGAAATAATGCTGCAATGAACACAGGGATCCATATATTCTTTCAAATTGTTACTTCAGATTTCTTCAGATATATTGCCAGAAGTAAGATCACTGGGTCAAAAGACAGTTCCATTTTTATTTTTTTGAGGAAACTCCATACTGTTTTCCACAGTGGCTGCATCAGTCTGCATTCCCACTCACAGTGCATGAACGTTCCCCTTTTCTCCACTTCCTCACCAGCACTTGCTTGTTGATTTACTGATGATAGCCATTCTCATAGGCATGAAGTGATATTTCACTGTAGTTTGAATTTGCCTCTCTCTGACAGTTAGTGATATTGTGTATTTTTTCATGTTTATTGCCATCGGTAAATCCTCTTTCGAGAAATGTCTATCCAGGTCTTTTGTCCACTTTTTAATTGGATTGGCTTTTTTTGATGTTGAGTTGTATGAGTTCTTTATATATTTTGGAAATTAACCAATTATCAGATATATCATTGGCAAATACGTTCTCCCATTCAGTGAATTCCCTTTTCATTTTCTTAATGCGCAGAAGGTTTTAGTTTGATGTAGTCTCATTTCTTTATTTTTTCCTTTGTTTCCCTTGTCCGAGGAGATACATAGGCAAAAATAATGCTATGATAAATTTCTAAGATTATACTGCTTATGTTCACATCTAGAATTTTAAAATATATTTTATTGATTATGCTATTACAGTTGTCCTAATTTTCCCCCTTTGCCCCTCTCCATCCAGTACCCCCCACTCTCTCAGGCAATCCCCACACCATTGTTCATGTCCATGGGTTGTGCATATAAGTTCTTTGGCTTCTCCATTTCCTATACTATTCTTACCATCCCCCTGTCTATTCTGTACCTACCAATTTGTACTTCTTAATCCTTGCGCCTTTTCTTCCATTCTTCTGCTTCCCCCTCCCAACCGATAACCCTCCAAATGATCTCCGTATCTATGATTCTGTTTCTGTTCTGCTTGTTTGCTTAGTTTGTTTTTTAGATTCAAACATTGATAGGTGTGAATTTATTGTCATTTTAATGTTCATAGTTTTGATCTTCTTCTAAGCTAAAGGAGCTCCTCATCACCAAGCCATTATTATATGAAATGTTAAAGAGACTTATCTTCTAGAATTGTTATGGTTTTGTGGCTTACATTTCAGTCTTTAATCCATTTAGAGTCTGTTGTTGAGTATGGTGTATATTGATGGTCTAGTTTCAATTTTTTCATGTAGTGTCCAAATTCCCCCACACCATTTGTTGAACAGGATGTGTTTACCGTATTGTATGTTCTTGCCTCCTTTGTCATATATTAATTGACCATAAAGGCATGGGTTTGTTTCTGTACTCTCTATTCTATTTCATGCATCTGTATGCCTGTTCTTGTGCCAGTGCCATGTTGTTTTGTTTGCTATGATCTTGTAGTGTAATTTGATATGAAATAGTGTGATACCTCCAACTCCGTTCTTCTTTCTCAAGATTATGGATGCTATGTGGGGGTTTTTGTGGTTCCATATAAATTTTTGGAATATTTGTTCTAGATCTGTGAGATGTACTATTGGTATTTTAATAAGAATTCCATTTGATCTGTAGATTGCTTTGGGTAGTATGGACATTTTAATGATGTAAATTCTTCTAATCCATGAACATAACATATGCTTCCATTTATTTGTATCTTCCTTAATTTCTTTCTTCAGTGTTGGTAGTTTTCTGAGTACAGGTCTTTTACCTCCTTGGTTAAGTTTATTCCAAAGTACTTTATTTTTTGGCCCAGGTTGTCAAATTTCTTGGCATATAGTTGTTTGTAGTAATTTCTTACAATGCTTTGTATTTTTGTGGTATCAGTTGTAATTTCTCCTCTTTCATTTATGATTTTATTTATTTGGGTCCTTTCTCTTTTTTCCTTGATGAGTCTGCTTAAGAGCTTGTCAATTTTTTTTTTTATCTTTTCAAAAAAATGGCTCCTGGATTTATTGATCCTTTGAATTGTTCTTTTAGTCTCTATGTTGTTTAATTCTGCTCTGATCTTGCTTATTTCCTTCCTTCTACTCACTCTGGGCTTTGTTTATTGTTGTTCCTTCAATTCTTGTAGATGTAGAGTTAGATTGTTTATTTGAGATTTTTCTACCTTTTTTTAGGTAGGCCTGTATTGCTATGAACTTCCCTCTCAAGACAGCCTTCACTGTTTCCCATTGGTTTTGGGCTGTTGTGTGTTCATTTTCATTTGTTTCCAGAAATGTTTTGATTTCCTCCTTGATCTCTTTGTTAACCTATTCATTATTTAATAGCATGTTATTCAGTCTCCATGTATTGGAATGTTTTTGAATTTTTTCATTCAGGTTGGTTTCTAGTTTTGAGCAATTATGGTCTGAGCACACGCTTGATATGATTTCAATTTTCTTGAATTTGTTGAAGCTTGTTTTGTGTCCTACCATGTGGTCTATCTTTGAAAATGTTCCACGTGGATTTGAAAAGAATGTTTATTTTGCTTCTTTGGGGTTAAAGGGTATGTCAGTTAGGTCTATTCAACCTAGAGGGTTATGCAGTGCCACAATATCCTTGTGGATTCTTTGTTTGGAAGATCTATCCATTGTTGACAGTGGGGTGTTAAGATCCTCTACAATGAGTGTGTTGCTGTCGATATCTTCCTTGAAGTCCTCCAAATTTTCCTTATATATTTGGGTGCTCCTAGGTTGGGTGCATATATGTTTACAAGGGTTATATCTTCTTGATGGATTATTCTGTGTAGTATTATGAAGTGTCCTTCTTTATCTCTTTTTATGGCCTTTGTTTTGAAATCTATTTTGTCTGATGTAAGTATTGCTATCCCAGGTCTTTTTTTCATGTCTATTTGCTTGGAATATTTTTCCCTTCCCTTACTTTCAGTTTGTGTAGATCTTTTGTTCTGAGGAGAGTCTCTTTTAGACAGCATGTTTGTGTGTCATGTTTTCTTATCCATTCAGCTACTCTGCGTCTTTTA